>JAECUM010093044.1:0-150051 GCA_016617855.1 Megalonaias nervosa | reverse complement strand
TGTCCTACGAAATGAATACACGATACATGCGTGAATCATAAGCATATCAACACATTTGCATAAAACCAAATAAATGAAGTAGAATATTATATGGAAACTAAAATTGCGTACCTTAATGCTGCTTCTTTTCCACACAAACGTCCGTCCTAGTACTATAGCCTGTCCTTCCCTTTTCAAGACAGCTATCTGGCCCCTATTCGTTAACGAGGGAAACACAATTCTATTGTTCCCACGGAGTCAATCTGACTTCTCACAAGCAAGATTCTTGACTAAAGAAATTTGCCTAAAGTTGCTCCTATAAATTCTCAGTCTCCCAAAGTGTACGCCTTAAGGTTTCCTGACCAATCGGAAACAACTGTTCCTAAACCTTTCCCCAAAATAATCATGTCTTTCATCAGATTTTAAGAGTCTAAAATATGCTGCAATTAGCTTTCCTTTGAAGATCAATTATTTGACAGAAAGTCTACTCCAACCGATACGGTCGGTAATTCTAATGTACTCTCTGTCACTATACCGTTACGATGACTCGGTCAATTCCACTGAAGCTTAAACGTAGACCCTTTTATGTTTCAGAGATGAAATAAGAGAAATATTAGTGAACTTTCTCAAGACCTTTCCGGCTTGACTATGATAACTTCAATGCACAATTTATTCAACATTAAGTTTCAATAAGTCTTCAAAATTCGCCACATTACAAATACATTCATGGAAATGACACAACCAGATGTTCGGATCCACACTGCACAGGTTAACTTATTCTGCCAAAAATGCCATGTCATTCTGTGATCTATGTATTTTAATAGCATCATCATTTGCTAATATTAAAGTGTATTTTTCAAATCTGTGTAATGGTTAGAATGTTAAAAAAAGAGAACTCTTCATCATGTAACACATTTTAATCTCGTTAAACATTTATGAAATGACCTGGTTCACTGAACGTTGAATTGCGGTTGCAGAACAAGGACAAGATGACTTAACGTGCTAGTTATTAGGCGGACGTCTGTTTATCTAAGATAAAGTGTTAATAAAATCACATGTCGGGTATGACATTGGCTTATTTACTCAGAGACATCGCTCATCTTTTTGCTGTTTTCCAAGATAAAAGTTTCTATTGACTTGTTTTCTCGAATATATTGATTTCTTCCATTGCAAGACCAGATTAATCTTGATTCTTTAACACAAACTTTGCATCACTTGTGATTTGTATTTCGTAATTCCATTTCCTTTATCAGTTTTCTCTGTTGTATTTGTAATATTTTGTTATTGCTGTTCCTTAGGAACACCTCTCCTCCGTTCCATTTTGTTTTATTTCGCAATTAGGCGTTATTTAAAGCATAGCTACAAGCCTTGCATATTGGAGACAACGACTGCACCATCTATTTGTGTAAATAATTTATATTGCTACTATTTGACCTCTAATAGAAAATGTTAACTATTTTCAATAATTTCTACGTAATGTTATGGTGGTTACCCGTTTGGTTTGCTTTATTCAATGCTCGTTTTAACAAGAGTCGTATATTATTTTGTTTGATGAGTATTATTGTATCCACAACTTAATTTTGGTAAAACGTCAATCCTGCCCTGGTTTCATCATGAGTAAAATGTTTCCACGTTCTGATAGTTTAGTTCAACCTTGCCATTTCAGATGCTTTATGGTCTGTATGCGGGGGGTGGGGGGTGGGGTGGGGGGTAAAATCAAAGCTTTAACATTTTTGTTTTAAAACTCTTTAACCTCCTCAGACTGTATTTTTTCAGACTTTTGCTCTTTGAAGATTTCTTTTTAAAGCATCTCGTATATCATCTCCCTTTGTTAACTTTCTCGACATAGTTGTATGTTGAGGAAATAGACGTGTTTTTATTTTGTTCCATTTAATTTATTCTCACAGTTCATACGTACTTGTGTAAGCAGCTGTACTTTCACAATCTTATTAAATATTCTTAAAGACAGATCTTTTTCTGTTATATAAAGCAGTATGAAAACCTCAAGAAAATAGTTCACGCCTGAAAAACATTGTCTTTAGGCGTTGTCAAGAATGAACAGTTTACTCGTCTAAACCAAATATTATTATTTACAAATATTTGCAAGAATTACAAAATGTAAGAATAATTTTAATTTTTGCTTTTCCATAATTTCTATACCTGCTTTTGTCAAATAGTGTAGATTCACCTTGTATAAGTTTAGCAGATTTTCAGGTGTAAATTTTGCCAAAAGCAAATAATTACAAGTATAAATATGTAACTTTTCCTTTTTATACAAGGTTTATTAATTTTTTTCTAACCATCTTGCTATCGCCATTAAATGTTATTTATCATCACTTTTCATGTTATAGTTTGTGCCACTATTTTTGATGCGCAGAAGATTTGTTTGCTGCGCAAGGTCAGATTCGTTACAGAAGATAGTAATAATGTATAATTTAAGTGCTTGGCATGTTCTTGTTACTCTTGGATCCAAGAATTTATGAGAAGCAACATCCTTGTATGCAGGGGTGCAGTGCTGTGGAACGTGTGGGAATGACGTTCCCTTACTTTTTGTGCCTTCCCTTACTTTTTTTTTTCGTTCGCCATTGCCTCCCCAGCCAGCATCTTCGCAACATGCGTTCCTTCACTTCTTGATTGCGTTCTTTTATCTCTATTTAGCACTACACCACTGCTAGCATGCACACATGAGATGGTGTTGTTTCAAACTTTTATGAGTGTTCCCGCACTCTCAGTAAACATGGTACTAATTCTATGAATCAGCCCCCTGCGTACAGTTAGACACCTACTTTGGCAATAGCCATATCTAGCGCGATATTCACAATGGCCACAAGTTCAGCTATTCCACGTGGATATACAAGTCGCTAAACATAGGATTTGATCCGGAAATATTATGCACATATCGCCAAAAGAACTCTTCAGCCGACAATGGCTCAACAGCTACGAAAGTAAGTGTATAAAATTTACACCGATGTGTGCAGACAAAACTGACTGCAGATTTTTGCAGGTTATAATGAATAGGCGATATCAGCCCCTAAACCGCCAGTCAATATGTACTGCAAGTATTGTGCATATGGACGTGAGGTAATGAGAATTTAGCAGTGTGATATATCTTGTTGGAGTGTTTCAATTTTTTTGTTGTTGCCATTTTATTGATTATTAGTTGACAAAGTCTATGCACACAAATATGGAACAAATTTAAAAGTTACAAGTGTGCATGTAATCATATTGCATGCCGTTTATACTCACTTATAAGTCGAGTCAAACTGAAAACAATAAAGATCCTGATATGCCGTAGCATAAAGCGCGGGCAGATCAGGGTCTTTGCTGTTTGTTCTACTGATTATTCCTAACAAACTGCACAGACCCAGATCTGCCGGTGCATTATGCTACGGCATATCAGGATCTTTGTTGTTTGCAGTTTGGGTCTTTGCAGTTGCAGTTCGATTCGTTTTATAAGCGAATATAGATGGTAGTAAGATAAGCATTAGTAAGGTGTCAATGTTCTAGTACAATGTTGTAATTATAAACTGTCATACATTATTTGTAGTGACATAACTCTTGTCCTTAGTCGTTTCATATTGCTTTGTCATATGTATTGATTCTTGTTTTATTTTTACATCGAACCACGGTCAATGAATAGTAAGATTATATCTATCTTTGTCGCGTAAATTTGCGTTTCAGCATTTCGAACTTTGCTTTTCAATTTTATCTTTTATTGCTTTGCGTTTAACCATAAAGAGTAGCTTTGCAAATAAAATAATATCTAAAAAATTGTAATATTTGATTTTTTCCCTCAGATTAATTCTTGCGCTCGTCCTTTGAAACAGCAGTTTAATTTGATCCGCATTTTCCTATTTCATGCAATAGTCAAATCCGTTTGTGCACTTCGTTCTGCAATCTGAACTGCAGACCGTTCCGGTGACATCGTGGTTAGAGCGTCCGCCTCGGACGCGGGAAGTCGCGGGTTCGAACCCAGGCCGAATCATACCAAAGACTAAAAAAATGGTACTTGCAGCTGCCTCGCTAGGCGCTCATCATAAGAGGTTAGTGTTAGGACTGGTCGGCCTGGCGTCAGGATAATATGACTGGGTGGGACATCATGCTACATGCCTGCGGCATGATGCACCAGTGCTAGAGATCACTATAAATTGCCACAGTACAGACATCGTATCGATATGACTGAAAAATTGTTAAAGCTACGTTAAAAATACACACACACACACAGACACACACACACACGCACACACACACGCACTGAACTGCAAATGATATCTATCCTGCACAAAATAGTTCAGAAGAATTAATTTTTCTAACATCTTTTTTAAATATATTGTTAACAAAATGTTTTCAGATACTTTTCTCCAGAATTTATTACTCATACTCATTCGATTTCAAAATTACCCACCGCCCACAAAAATATGTGCAGAAGTCTCCCACCAAAATTGTAAACAGGCTCTCTGACGGCCTGAACTCCATTGCTCTTCATTATGAAGAGTAAATGAATGGAGAACAGTAATAGAACCAGACTATCGAAACTGCTTCGGTCAATCGGAATATTCTGGGGCCTCTCCGCCAATGATATAGAAAAACCTTGAAGCTTTCCGATTGCTGCTGCGGTAGCGAATGTACACAATTTAGAGGCGCATTCCTTGGTCAGTTTGAACCACTACAAATACAAGGAGACAGTTCCATTCCACAAAGTAAGCATATCTCTCTTTCATTAAAAATTATTACGTTATTTTCTGTTAAATTTCAACTATATTCGAATCCATATTGCAGGTTGTTTTGGGTTTTTTTTATATGAAGTGTGTGGGACCGGTGCACTGCCTGTACAATGACAGCTGTAATATGCAACAGTTGTCATTTGCTGATATTTGTTTTTTTTTGTTTTGTTTTTTTTCTCTCCTGTTATAAAAATTGTTTTTTCAGTTAATACTAACAAGGTTCAGGCCACGCTGTGACATTCTTCACGCTTTAGCCGCAACTAGGTTAGTAATAATATTTCCGATGAACATTGGCTGAGGAGAACTCGGTCCAAGACAAATGGACCCAGTTTTAGCTCACCTCCGCTCCAATCCCGATTTAACTTAGCCCCGTGTACTTTGATAAAAGACAGCTCAGACCAATAATTATGGAAAGTTGATATATTTTTAATATTTGTTTAAGACAACTGACTGAAAGATAACTAGCTTTACAATGTAAAACGTCCACCCTGATATTTATGTTGTTTGGGTGCTACGCCTTACTTCCAAAACAAACGGTCCCGTGTAACGTGTTCCCCGGTAGACTGACAGGGGAACTAGAGGCCAAATATTCAGGAATATCTCATATACTTGACAGCCCATGTTAACATTCTTCCACAGATTAAAGACTAATTGCTTTAGTTGGTAGGTGTATGTGTGTATGTGATTTGGATTTTTAACATAGCTTTAATAATTTTTCAGACATGTAGCATGATGTCCCACCCAGTCATATTATCCTGACACCAGGCCGACCAGTTCTAACACTAACCTCTTAATGCTAAGTGCCTAGCAAGGCAGTTGTTAGTACCAGCTTTAGATGGACTATACTTTGATGAATTTTTCCTGACGGAATCAATTTCTGACATGAGCATATGGTGCCTTTTCAAGTTTTGTTGATATACATTTAGTTTCATTGAAATGTGGTGTTAGCAGAGGAATGCCAGAGTTAGTTGACATAACTCAAATCATATTATGTTGATGACAGCGATTAAAAAGTTTCATCAACTTTAAGTTTGAAAATGCATCCACTTGCTTGTCATTTGATCAGGCAGCATGTTACACCACACCATTTGCACTGGAAGTGAAATTTCACACCCATAGGACATAAATAGCAGGGTGGTCATCTTGTGTTATAGGACAAGAAGATAACAAGGCCTAGTTACTAGACAAATTAGTCACATTTCCAGTACTTTTCGATGGCATTCAACTTCTCCACAAGATGGTAGTGCTCTTACTTAATGCCAGTTCCAGAGCAGTTGGTGTAAAATGCAACTGTCATCAAAAGTCAATTTCTGCCACATTCTTGCAGAAATGCATGCTTATTTCTATTGTGCTTTTCAAGGAATCATAACAAGTAAAGAGAAATATAGGTATGTGGTGACATTATTCAGGACATCTTAGATAACATGCTAATAAAGCCAGTCCATGTTGACTTTCAGTAACAGCAAAGAATTTTAAACAGTTTTTTAATCTAACACCTAGATGTAGCAGTAACTACCACAATATCTGTAACAAAGTACCAGGCAAATTAATGCATATACTCACTCAGGGATGGTCCTGGCTTTTAAAAAGTTGTCGCCAAAAAAATTGCCAACCTCAATATTTTGTTGGCAATTTTAAAAAGATGTCGCCAGAACAAGTAGTGAATATCTTTCCAAGTCTATTAATGTAATAGCCAATAAAAATTGAAAAAGATGGGATAGTTATTACTTTATTGACAACAAGCAATACAGCCATAATGTTACAAAATAAATCATTACATGACTGTTTTGCACTACTTCCATGGTCTTTGCACCCTGCATCACCATTAGTGCATAGGTATGACTGTTGTCACCTGAAATAAATGCATTATCAAATGTAAAATATCTTCTTTCCTGACATCTACTAATTTTTTTTAATAGAAACATCAGGTATTAAGCAAATCTATATTATGTATATTATTTTCCAAATAATAGTTTTGTAAGAAACTTTAGTTAATGACATTTTAATACTAAAATCCTATGATCGTACTTTTAAGATAAGTGACGTATAATGCAACCATTGATTTCATGCATTCAGGAATTAAATGCCCCCTTCCCCCCCCCATGGCTAGCTTCACAAAGTATATCTCTGTCAACCAGGAGTTCAGAAATTTATTTTTGCTGCACTTTACATGCTTTGCTTGTAGTGAATTGCTTCCTAAATCCCAAGAATGATCACTGAATGCTGTAGATTTTTTCTCGACAAGCAAACTAGGATCTCCATTCCCACCAATGAAACTTATATGAGTCAACACCTGGCATTAATGTACTGTATATATAAGCATTAATTGCTATCATTAAATTAAAAGAAGGAATGAAGAAACATATCAGAGCATATGTGCCCCAAAAAACTAATTTGGAATAAATGTTATTTAGTAAGCCATGTTATATGTATATATGAGTTAACAGTAAGGAAATAAGGTGGAATATAAAATGTGGGAGATAGTTATCACATGTATGGTAGCTTGAGACCACATTTGAACTGTTAACATAAATTCACACCCATATTAGGCATTGCTAGTTATAACAAAAGAGGGCATTGTTTATTTGTCAGTCAATTGCTAGTGCTTTCACTCACTGTAAAACAGGTGGTTTCTTTGAAGTATATTGAAGAGGCTTGAGTCTAACCTTTAGCTATTGTGCAGTTAGGGCACAGCTGACCAGAACATGAAATGCAATGGGGGCACGTTGGGGGGGGGATAATGCACTCCACAGGGAGAAACAGTGTGTCCTTTGAGAATTTCACATGTATTGGACCCGAAAAATCAGTGAATATTTAGTGGCAACGATGCTTAAATATGCCTCAAAAAACTTCCCAATGGTAGGTCCCAATCTGCATGTTTTCAGATTCAATCTCCCAACTTGGTTTTTGAAAAGATTTATTTTTTGCATGACACGCTAGAATAACTGTAAGGTATTAACTAAATTTATTCAACGACTATTTGAATTCTTTGGAAATCTTTCTGTACATTTGAAACTTCAACACAGAAGGGACATTTTTCGTTGGTACATATTCGGATTTCTGGGAACTATTGGAATTGAAAGGACTTTTAGGAAATAGGAATTCATTGACCATGCTGTAAGTTAATTTAATTCTTTCACTCGTGTATTTTGAGAAATAAATTATTTTCAATTATGCAAAACTTGTTTGTTTTGCTATTTCTTGTTGCGTAGTTTAAGTCCCTGTAGTCGTAACATGGGATTGATGGCAAAAATAAAAGTTCAATGAGCAAAATTAACATATATTACTTACCCCATCTGGATTCATGTTTAGTGACACACTCCTTCTTCAAAATATCACAACCAGTTGTAAATGAATTGACAATTTGTGCCTTTATATATATATATATATATATATATATATATATATATATATATATAACAGAACATCTGCTTTAATTTTGTATCATATCCCAGCCATGGACGCCCAAGTTTCCAGCTGTCGAGAAATTTTCGGAAACTTTTGATCCGTTCATCATGATGTGGTATTGCACTTGAAGCATTACTACCATCACTACTTGTAGATGATGTTGGACTGTCAGGTATAACATCCGGTTCAGTGGCTGTGTTGTCTGACGAATTTGCATTAAATCCAAATGCTGTTAATTTTGTTAACTTACTCTTAGGATGAGACAATAAATACGCAATGGTAAACTTTCGTTTACCCATGATAAAGTTGCACTCTTGACAGTATATAATTCTGATTGAGATTTTTTCCATTTGCTTTGTATTTATGCACAGCAATCAGTACTTCAAAGGTAATCAGTTTTCTCTGAAGTTTCAGCAAAACTATTTTATTGGTACATTCAAAAAAACAACAGAAGGATTAGCCGTTGTTCAGTTAATTGTAGCGGTTTCTGTTCGTGTCTTCAGAGGTCAGTCAATTATAGGTATAATCCGGTAGCATGACTGAGTGTATCCCAGCATACAGTACTCAGGCCAGATGTCAGCATATGCGGATTATGATGTAACAATGCACTGTAAAGATGGGTTTGTCAATACAAACAGAGGATTTGTTTATGTAACAGATAGATTCCAGTGCATTGTGTATCCAAGTTTGTGGCTTCCTTTCGTGGTCCCTTTGAATGCCTCCACTCCAAATCCATGATTGTATGTACAAATTAAACAGCCAAAAAGGTTGTTGCCAAAAAAATCGCCAGATTGTATATTTTGTCGCTAATAAGGAAAAAAAATCGCAATTTGCGACATTGGTGAAGCCCAGGACGATCCCTGCCACTGGAGGTTCAGTCAAGTCTGAGATACACCAAATGACAGTTGCTGGGTCATCTTCTTTACTACTGAACACCTCAGCCTGAGAAGTCACTAAAATTTATCTGAATCCAAGTTGTCTTAAAATATTGGATTGGGTTGACCTTGAAGCCATGTTAAATGGTTTGGGTACAAGTCCTGTTTCATTTCCAGTGGCTTTTGACAAACAATTGCCAGTTACATAAGTTCAAATCACCTAATTTAGTTGTATACCTAAAACATTCTAACTGTGCTTTGTGGTAGTTTTTATATTATTATATTATCTAGTCATGCTGGATTTGACTGAGTTATTAAAACAATAATGGAAAAGACGTTTTATTTTCTTTTTTTTTTAACTGTGGTGTGTCTTTTACTCTAATTGCTTTTTAACTAAATAACACACACACATGTTATTGTGCTGTAAAAATAAAACTACAAATCCATCCCATGATTTCAGTAACATCAATTCTATTTTGTATCAACTCAGTAAAATGCAGACAGATTTGAACAGTTTCTCAGATGCTCAGATAATAAATGCTGTGTAGGGGTTGGTTATGGTTGGGGTGGTGTGCTCCCAATATTTTATTTAAACTATTGTAGAAGTCCCACCCAGGCGCAATTTTGGTTGGAAGTTAAATTAGTGAAAGATAGATGTAAAGCTCCAAGCCCCCAGTCAGCAATGCAGACGTTTAAATGGTTAAATATACAAAAGGTTGAAATTCAATGAATAACAATTTAATAACAATTCAATAACCAGATGCATAAAATTTCCAATTTCACTCCTTCCGCTCAACCCTTTAATAGCCTATTGCATCACTTGATTAGCAGTGTGAGATCGATTTCCACCTGTCCTTGTATTCTAGTCATCTGTGGTATTCTTCTCTCTCCTATTTCTCCCAATTCCTTCTCCTCTTCCTCACTGACTTTCTCCAGATATCTTCTCCTCCTCCTCGACTTCTCTATACTCCTCTCCTCCTCTTCCACTTTCTCCTCCAGATTCCTTTTCCTCCTCCTCCACCTTCTCTACACCGACTAGACTTCTGTTGACTTCAACTGTTCGGCTAGTCTCAATTCTGTCTCCACCTCTTGGAGACTCAGGACTCAATTGAACCGGAAGTTCTGTCCCCTAAAAAGCTTCCTGTGAAAGCACAAGGATGGTACAATCTGTTTTCCTTAGCCCTCTCATCTCACACTACACACAGCATATCATCAGATAACATCCATAGTAACTAATCTTACATACTTCAACCATTTCCCAAACTCACAATTCAAGCATGCATAAATTCTAACATAGCGCATTAATAAATGCACTGGTTTACTATGAAGTAACCTAATAGCGAATTACAAAATTAATTCTGACAACAAGCTAACAATCTACATAATTCCGCCTCACATCTAATAATTCTCTACATAAGGTCAAGCCCATTTCTCAAATATGCATGTAAATGAAACACTACAAAGGTAATTCTACATACTAAATGATCCTAGTAATTAAGTATACATTCTACAAATAATTACAATTATGATGCCGTAATATTCTGCAAATATCGAGCAAACAACTTACTGACCTTTTCGAAGCTTTGTCTTTCCTTAGAATCTACCTCTAAGTTTTACTGCCAAATTACAAGTGGCTTCTCTCAGAGTAACCCTATTGCTCAGCAATCTGTCTAGGCGAAACTAAATTTTTTCTTTAAGTTCTGAAAGTTATAATTCGGCCTGCATTGTAATCACATCCTCTGTCTCAATTCCGATTGGATATCGCTGTGAACTGGTCCAATCAAACTTAGCAGACAGTAATAATAATAATAATAATAATAATAATAATAATAATAATGCTTTATTTATAAAGTGTGACTCATTAGTCAAGGACTATTCTCCCTTGAGGCCATCTTAAGGAGAGTATAACAATGCACATTATATGAAGATAGCTATGATTACTGTTTATTGTAACATGTTTGGTATTAAAATACTAAATTCCATTATCTGTTAGAAACACATACATGCTCATGATATCTCTTCTTAAATACTCTAATATTTTCAGCAGATTTTACATGTAGTGGAAGCTTGTTACACAGAACTGTACCAGAGTATTGGAAGCTCTTTTTGAATTGCTCTGTTCTTGGTTTTGGTGCTAGATTTCCATGTGATATTGATCTCAACTGTCCCTCTCACTGTCTGTCAACGTGGGGACAGATGAGAACACACCCCGCTCACCCCGTGAGCTTCTCTCTGATCTTAGAACTAAGCTGTAACACATATGTGTGAAGTGGTGTGATCTATTGCCTGTGCCGATTCAAGATTCTGGTCTCCGACTGGTCATGTAACATTGCGTAAGAGTTTAACACTTGCTTCACGGCAATGTTTGGAGATCAAACACAATGCCACAGTACTATTCAAGACAGGTAGATTATAGCTTGCTTATGCATGACTTTATAGCTGGAGCTTAGCAAACATGACATGCTGCTTCTGGAATGGGGATTTGTCTGGGCCTGTTACGGGCCCAAATTTGGCCCCATTCCCAATTGTAACTAATTTTTTATTTTTCCCCATTTTGGTGTAAGACATTCCCAATCAAAATTTTTGCTTGAAATCTAATACAATTTGCACAAATATTACTATAGTTATTGTAGCATTAGATCTAAAGAATCTAAAGGCTGTTGCATTACTGAATGAAAAACTTCCATTTCCATTGATCTTAAGTTCCATTATTGAAATGATAGAAAATACATATTTAAGACTGTGTGTTTGGTACACAATTTGTGTACATCACCTGTTGAATTAAGCTAGCATGGTTTCCCTTTTTATAGATTTGAGATATTTGGGGTGTAATTTGTTTAAGTCAGACTGCTATTAAGTTCTGTCAGATAATTTCTTTTAGCATTCCTTTAAATTATATATATATATATATATATATATATATGCAGGATGGGTAGAACAAATTTAAATATCATAGTTACCCACCAGAATGAAATATCTGCTTGTTCAGGAAAGACATAACAAACTAAACATCTTGGTAGTTAGTTTAGATAAAAAGTGATTAACGAATTATTCAAAATTTAGTATTTGATTTCTTGCAAATTAGGTATGTGCAAATGCAGACCAAAGTTCATATTTTAAGTTTTCATTTTATGTTGACAGTTCATTTTTTTATCTTGATTTCAGACTCATAACATATCAAAAGATGATTGGCTGGGCATTGCATATGAATCATTTGGTTGGTCATCTTTGATATTTAGTTGTCCCAGGCAACTGGGCAGTGATTTTTTTTAACCAGTATCAACAAAACATCTTATTTACATTTCTTTCTTTGTCAGCTCAACATGCAATTAAAGTGTTGTTAATCATGTATTACAAAAATATATCTTTGAAAGGCTGTCAGAAGTTAGACTAAACTGAGGGAAAGAAGAAGTGGGAAATATGGATGGTCTTGATCTTCATTTGAAAATATATATGTTTTAGCAAAACAATGTTACGTTTTTCAGTATTGTTACATCTGAATCACAGGGACTTTACAAAAATGACAGAGATTCCTGGTTATAAGATGCATGACATGGGTTACAGGAAATTATAAACAGTGATCTATTACTTAACTTTGCATGAAACAAATGTTCTTACCTGCATGACGAAGGTTGTTCTAATTGACCCTATCTTAGTTTGACCCTATCTTAATTTATTTCAGACTTTATTTAGAAGTAATAAACTATGCTTTAATACATAATTGTCAAGCAAGTGACAGTGTTGTTATACATTGTATAATATACTGTAAATCACAATGTTTAGCATCATTGAATTAGAATGAAACTTTAATTCTAGCATATTAGTGACATAAACTTTTAGTGAATCATTAGTGGGCAAACTATAAATTGTTTGGAGGTAGTTTTAAACAATCAGATAAAAATCCATAAGTGCATTTTTCATGCTATGCCAGGTGAATGCAGACAAAGAAATGATTTTTTTTGGTTCTTTTTATTAGTTTTAATGGTACTTTTAACACATTATCATGCTGAGGAAATCGGAGTTAAGTACCTTTCTGAAGGACACACTGAGGCTTCTGCTCATGGCTGACCTGGGCGGGCATTGAACCCATGACCCTTGGATTACAAGTCTGATGCTTTTACCAACTGAGCTACCAAGGCTACCCCCAAAAATGATTTGCAATTGCTTTATTCCACTATGAGGTGTTACCAAAACAGCGCATAAAATGAATAGATGCCAACAGTGAGATAATTATGCAAAGGTAAAACAGTAATTAAAAAAATTCCTTCCTCAGTTTTATCATGGAGTTTAATGTATCTCACAGTGTATATTATAAGCAAGCAGTGATTTGTATATGTGGATTTGAGAAGACTTAACAAAGATAACTCATTTTGTTTTAGGTAACAGGCTACATCTGGTATGCAGTTTTCCCTGTTCTCAAGGGAAGCCCCTCATTGATGAGGCTGCTTCATGCTGTACCCAACAATACAGCATGCATTTTTTTAAATCATTTTGTTAATTGCTACTGCATTTATGTAGTCACCTCATTTCATGTCAAGCAAAAACTTTATGCTACAAATTCTTTTTTTGTTGGATACAAATTGTGTTGATTTTGTGATTGCTTCATGCCTCATATTTAGCCATAATACCTCATTTGGTACACTGTCAGATTCATAATCCAGGAGTCATTGGTTCAATACGCATCAAGCCAGTCTAGGTTGACTGCCTCTGGGTGTAACTGGGAAAAGCACATAACTCCAGTTTCTGTGCCCACCTTCCAGTCAATTTTCCATAGAGTATTGAGACATGTTAATTATCTTCCTGCTTCATTGAGAAGCTAAATGTGATAGCATCTCTCTGTTGATAGGTCCTTAACTCTGTAACCGCTGAGTGGAAATTCGCCTGGCTTGCTGTATTGGTTCTCATTCGGTAACCATCTACAAAAGGGGTATAATATTTGGGCCCTACCACTGGGGTTCCAGGGAGGTGGGTGTTTTACTTAAATGCAAAATAACTTCCAAAATATGTCACTAACCTGTAAGTCAACTTGATTGCTTTTAGGCTGTTTCAACACATGGAAATATCATGCTTAGGAAATAGAAGATAAGTGCATTTACAAAGGACACATTCAGGCAACAGATGCAGACTGACCTTGGTGAGTATTCATCCAGTGACTTTTGGATTATAAGTTTGATGGTGGAAAGACTGGTTTTCTTACTCCTAAGGACTTTGACTCAGTGTCATAGGAACTATTGGGATCCCAATCGTATAACAATATATACAATTACTAAGCATGGAAAGACAAATTTATACATGTAGCTGATATTAGTCCTGGGGCCCAGAAACTTTTCTCCAGGTTATAACATGGAAACTTTTGAGATCCCCATCATATATATATATATATATATATATATATATATATATATATATATATATATATATATATATATATATACAAGGTATGAAAATACCAATTCAGAATTGGTCTCAGGGTCTATTCACACTTGCTGAGAATTAACTCTATTGTCACCAAGTCAGAATGATGAAGTTATTGTTTTTCTTTCTTGATATTACCTGGAGGTCAGTTTTTGTATTATTAATACTTAGATCCAGAAGGCATGCACAAACTACAAATATTGTGCATCATATCCATTCCTGTATATACACAGCAAATCTGAATCTATGCAGTTTGTTAGGACTAATCAGTAGAACAAACATAGTCTCTGATCTGCTGGTGTATTATGTAACTGCAGGTCTCAGTCTATTTGGTTTGTAGTTGGATCCAACTTACACATCATTATAGCTGGTATATTACTTGCCCCTCTATACTAGCCTGCAAATATATCTATGGCCTATTTTCAGACCGGAATTATTTCTTTAAAATTAGGATCTTTTACAAGGACCCTGTCATGAGAAACTTAATTTCTTCATCTTCAACATTTTTTCTTAGGATGATTTTAGTTCTGAGAATTCTTGAAGTATCCTCATATAATAATCCTCTTGACAATTTCGCAAAGAGTGGTGATGCCCAAACAGATTTGGAAACATTTCTCTGAGTCAGTTATTCTCTCTATGTGTCAGAGAAATCATGGGTACTGTCCATGCAGGTCATTGCCTCCTAATTTTTTAAGTTAATGAATGAACGAACTTAACTAAATAGTCATCAGCAGCTTAAATAATACCATTTGTACTCACTTATAAGTCCAACTGCAAACTGCACAGACCAGATGTACCATCACATAATGCACTGGCAGATCTGGGTCTGTGCAGTTTGTTAGGAGCAATGAATGGAATAAATAAGATAGATCCTGATCTGCAGGTGCATTATGCTATGGCAGATCAGGAGGTTTGTTGTTTGCAGTTTTATTCAACTTATAAGCAAGTATAGATGGTGTACAAAAGGTACAATTATCCCTAAATTGACAGTAAAGATTTTTTTATTTTTGAGATCACTTGACAAAAGCATCAAATTGTTGGCACATCAGTCTAGCACTACTTGTTTGTATATACACCCTGTATATGGATGAGTTAGTCTATTGTTCAGAGTATATGGGTGTTTTTAAAGCACTTCAATTCAGTAGTATAGTTCACAGTTCACTCAAATAGCAGGCTGTAAACTGGTGTAACTTGGCCCTCCATTCTTCTAATAGTGGGTCTTCTTTCATCACCAAAAACAGGATTAGGTCCAGTTGTCACAGGTTTGATAAGAATCTGTATGAACCACATAAAATCTAGGCCTGCGATTACTGCTGTAAAAAGATTCTCTGTTGTGGAACAGAGCTAAAACTAAAGGTAACTAAAAATTTTTTTTAGTCAAAACAGATTTAGTGTACTTTGCAAATAGTTTATGAATACATAACAGTTTTAGTAGTATGCAGTGTATATGATGTGTGACAGCAAATTATTTTTCTTTCAATGATGTGATATAATATGCTCTTCAAAATGAACTTTTGGAGTACGCTAGACTGATATTAAGTGGAGTACACTGTTCTGACATCTGATGGAGTACACTAGACTGACATTCAGTGGAGTACACTGTTCTGACATCTGATGGAGTACACTAGACTGACATTCAGTGGAGTACACTGTTCTGACATCTGATGGAGTACAATAGACTGACATTCAATGGAGTACTCTAGACTGATGTTGGGTAATGGGATTGGCTACTGCATCTAAGGTTACTGTCAGCTAATACTTTATTTCATGTCTTGTGTTTTCACCATATTTTATGATAAAACTATGAATTAATTTATTTATTTTTATTTATTTTTATCGATGTGAATTTTCATGGCTTAAAAAAGGAAAATAATTTCATGATACTTAAATGTATGCATTCATAAGGGTATCCTTTTGATTTCACAGATTGGTCATTGTCCATTGGGTATTTAAATTTGTGACTTTTATCAGCCAAGGAACCAGTAAAATTGTCACCCCATATAAAAATAATAATTTGACAGTATTCTATGTTTTAATCTCAATAAATGGGGTTTAATTAAGATAGGTTTTTGTCTTGCTTGCATTTGAAAATTTTAAGTTAAACTGTACAGTGGTTACTAGTGAGGTGAACATCAGCATTCATTTTTTAAAAAAAATTTTACTTAAGGTTTCTTGAGGTCAGATACAGTGGGGCTTCATTGTTGCAGTCTACATTGGGCTATGCAACTAGACAATGTATTATGCAGAACACTGGTTTTCAGCTATACAGTAAACCATTAGTTTTCAGATGATGTTTATGCCTACAGTTTCGAATATTCCCAAGATGCACTAAATAATTGTTACTGTACATCATTATAAGTTATATGGATGACCAATATGGACAAGTTATGTGCCATCATTTAAAGATTATATGTAATTGACCTCTCAAGAGTGTTACCTACCCATTTTGAAAAAAATACATGCCATCATCTGAAGCTGTATGTAACTTCTATGTAACTGGCCTGTCAGCTATCTTCTACCTACCCATTTTAGACAAGTTATATGCCATCATCTCAATATTTTATGTAGTGGTTCTATAAAATATGTTCCATCTACCTATTTTGGACAAGTTATATGCCATCATCTCAATATTTTATGTAGTGGTTCTATAAAATATGTTCCATCTACCTATTTTGGACAAGTTATATGCCATCACATGAAAATTCTGTGAAACTGAGCTATCTACTATGTTCTACCCACCCATTTAGCATTTCAATTTTAAAACTACAGATTTAATTCTGAAAGTTGCATTCATACTTCAGAAGCACTGCTATGTAAGTACAGAAAGTTTACCAAATTGTACAAAAAGTTGTAGCAGGATGAATATGTCAATTTTAGGAAAATGTCTCCATGTGTCAAGTTCATTTAGTGAGGACTCTAACAGACAAGTGATACAGATGTACACTATATACTCCCTTATAAGTTGAGTTAAATTGCAAACAACAAACATCCTGTAGCTTAATGTGCCTGCAGATCAGGGTCTATGCTGTTTGTCTTACTGATTACTCCGAACAAACTGCACTTACCCAGATCTACCAGCTCATTATGTACCAGTAGATCTGGATCTATGCAGTTTGCAGTTGGACTCATCTTATAAGCGAATATATATGGTAAGTGTGTAACTGCAGTAAGTTGGCTTGTATGTAGAAACTGATGGACAGCCACAGTAGTCTAGGGTCATATGAGATATCAGTGTATGATGTCCTAATATACCAAATCTAAAGAGAGATCGTTCAGTGTTATAGCTTATTTCAAAATAGCTTGTTTAATGATTCAACATTTTGATACAAAAATTATTTTTTTTTAAATATCATTAACAATTTATCTTTTCTCTTTCAAACCAGGATGAGAAACAAGTGACTTATAACTTTTGAATTTAACCATGCAAAGCCATTTAAAATAAATTTTGAATGTGTGAAGTTCAGTCAGGGAAATATAAATTGTTGCCTGGTTTTCCTTCATGATATTTAGATTTGTTTTTTGACCCAATATTTTCCTTGATTTGTAGATATGTAATTCATACTGACTGGCTGGCATATGGACGATAGATCATTATTTATTTATTCATCTAGGTTACCATATGTACTCACTTATAAATAAGATCCAACTGCAGACTGCACAGACCCAGATCTGCCATTACATGATGTGCTAGCAGCTCTTGGTCTATGTAGCTTGTTAGGGGTAATCAGTAGAACAAATAACATGGACCATAATCTGTCAGCTTCATTATATGATATGGCAGATCAGAGTCAATTTTGCAGTTGAACCCAATTTACAAGCGAGTACAGTAGAACTTCGGTTATCCGGCACCCGATTAACTGTCAGTCTCTGTTAACCATCAGGGTATTGTACGTCAAAATATTAAAAACAGGTACATGTGCATCTGTAGATATTATGATTTGTTTGATGACCCAGTCTACTGTATAATACTTTTAATGTACATATTCTATTATCCATCTATTCTCATATCCATCATGGTCTCGGTCCCGCACCCTGATGGATAATCGAAGTTCTACTGTATATACTGTAACAAGTTCTGGGAATGTGAACCTGTATGTGATTTAAGTTTAGCACATGTTTTATACCCTAGAACATTATTTGACTAGGAAAATTCCAATTCAGTGATGTCTTTAATTTTAAATTCTATTGGGCATGAATGTCCTTGTAGAAAGATGGCCAGGTAATTCTTATATCTAAGCATTGTGAATATGAAATATTCAAAAAGGCAGCTCTTTCCTAAGGTGTAAATACATAGTAAATAACCCCCTCCCCACTTAGCATTGAGGTTAATAAGGACATTACAATTAGGAGTGTACCAAATTAGGCATGGTACAATATGTATCATGATACAAATGACCTAGTATGATATGTATTGAGATACGTACGCATCTATTAACTGTTTAATAACTTTGTATTTTATAGATCAATTTCATTGAAATATTACGCTCCTGTAAGTTTAAGAGAAACTAAAATGGTCGTAGTGTGAGTGTTAATTTATTCCTATGAGTCAGAATAACTTACAGGGTCTGTTGATTCACTACTGTATTAAGTGTATATACATCTTGCAAATGTTCTTTGTAAATTTTACTTTAATAATAATTCAAAATTGTATTTTTGTATTACGTGTATATGATGAGTGTTACGATATAGTATTGTCAATAGGTTCTGAAACTGTGGTAAGCAGACCACAGGTGGTCCACAAGCTCCATTCAGGTGGTCTGAAGAAAAACTGTGGAACAATTGAGAAACCTTAACTTTGCTATTAAAAAAGCAGGGTCATCAATCATATCAGAAAGGAAACATTACTTCTATTAGGATATGAGGTTTATGCTTTTTTTTAAAGAAAAAAATGTTATATATCATTAAAGTCTTGTTTATATGCAGTGCTTCATGTGAAGTGCTTTACAATAGCTAGATAAGGAATGCAGTGCTTCATGTGAAGTGCTTTACAATAGCTAGCTAAGGAATGCAGTGCTTCATGTGAAGCGCTTTACAATAGCTAGCTAAGGAATGCAGTGCTTCATGTGAAGTGCTTTACAATAGCTAGCTAAGGAATGCAGTGCTTCATGTGAAGCGCTTTACAATAGCTAGCTAAGGAATGCAGTGCTTCATGTGAAGCGCTTTACAATAGCTAGCTAAGGAATGCAGTGCTTCATGTGAAGTGCTTTACAATAGCTAGCTAAGGAATGCAGTGCTTCATGTGAAGCGCTTTACAATAGCTAGCTAAGGAATGCAGTGCTTCATGTGAAGTTGCTTACAATAGCTAGCTAAGGAATGCAGTGCTTCATGTGAAGCGCTTTACAATAGCTAGCTAAGGAATGCAGTGCTTCATGTGAAGCACTTTACAATAGCTAGATAAGGAATGCAGTGCTTCATGTGAAGCGCTTTACAATAGCTAGCTAAAGAATGCAGTGCTTCATGTGAAGCGCTTTACAATAGCTAGCTAAGGATACAAACAACATTTGGAAAGATCATTAAGTGATCCACTTGGCAATCATCAAGTGGTCAATGAAAGAATACTTCTGAAGCATTAGTATAGTCATAAGATTGTATTGCCAAGAAAATCTGATGTTATTGCAGTACATATTGATGTATCACTAAGCCTGTAAGTACAATACACTGATTCTTTTCCATTTAGCTGTCAGGGTAAAGATGTACTTATAAGTAGGTAAAAGTTATCTATTAGATCTAGCAAGGTTTGTAACTAGTACATCTGCTGTCCATTAGCTCAAATTTAAATCTAACCTGTAAATTTATTGGAACAAGATTTATGACACTGTGGTAATTAATTCTTGACATATATCTGTAAATGCAGAACCACACTGTTATCAGTGGAAGTGTTAGCCCCAATAATACCACAGCTCTTGCACAAAGGATCAGCTCCATTGGACTTGTAAAGGTATGTCTGATAAGGAAACCCTTTGGTCTTTTTATGCATTGATCTATGAAGAGAGAGGCAAACAATTCTCTTACTGTCTTATCACATGTTGTATTTGGGGGGGAAATTGAATTGTGTGTGACTGTACAGTATTTACCCATATAAAATGGGCATCCAGCG
The DNA here is from genome assembly GCA_016617855.1 of Megalonaias nervosa. Lineage (NCBI taxonomy): Eukaryota > Metazoa > Mollusca > Bivalvia > Unionida > Unionidae > Megalonaias > Megalonaias nervosa. The sequence goes on along the minus strand of JAECUM010093044.1, from coordinate 129,553 downwards.
GGGCCAGAATTTAACTTCTTTTTTTTTGCTTGCATTTATTTGCTAGTTGGAAGAAACAAAATCAACTTGCAAAAATTTAATTTCTCCATTTTTTTCTACATCTTTTGAAAAAGGGCCCATAGGTTGGAACTGGTTTAATTTATGGAAATCTTTGCACTTTCAGAGTCCTGCCATTGATTAGATTATTGACTTGTTGCTTATTACATCACCTCAATTATAAACATTTACATTAAGTTCTTTTTTGTTACTGCAATAAGTTCATGATAGTCATTCTCTTTAATACTATATTATTGTTCATTTATTTTGATGTAATCAAAGTTCATATAGTACTGATACATTAGAATTGATATCAAAGTGCTTGTAACACATACAGTTACTCAGTTATTTTGTATTTTCTTATAAATTGCTGCACAGTTGTTAGTAAGTTAGTCTGAAGCAAAGTTTGAGCCTTTTTATTAGGGATATGAGAAGTGTGATGATATTCTCTTACTCCATTTTCTTGTGCATTCTTTAGACTTGATCACTCTTGGTAATGGTATTAGATGCTGATGCAAAGTCCCCATCATCATTTTCATTAATTTCAATCGAGGGAAGGTCCCCATTATCATTGTCATTAATTTCAATCGAGGGAAGGTCCCCATTATAATTGTCATTAATTTCAATCAAGGGAAGGTCCCCATTATCATTGTCATTAATTTCAATTGAGAGAAGGTACCCATTATCATTGTCATGAATTTCATTTGTATAATTTCCAACAGTCACAACATTCAAAAGCATTCAGCTTGATAAAGTGTGACATTCTTTAATTCATTATTATTCACTTCCTTAGAGCTTTGTCAAAGCATAAAGTAATCTTATAATAATAATAATAATAATAATAATAATAATAATAATAATAATAATAATAACTTTATTTAAAGAGTGTTACCCAGTTAGTTGCATGGACCTTATTCTCCCTGTGGTCCACCATTATATTCATATTTACATACAGAGTGTGTGTGTACATATTTCCACACACATTAACACAGCATTGATTGTAAGTTACATTTACATATGGACATAACAGCAGAAAATTTTGTACAAACATGCTTCAGTTTGGTGTGTTGTGTATATACAGTACAAAATAGTGAGAAAACAAAGAGGAAGGTTTGAGAATCCCTACTTTTAGTTGTAATGTATTTATCAAATCTAACAGATTCCACTTTTCATCCACTGACTTAGCTTATAAATAAATACATTTATATATGTACTTTCTCCACTTCAGTTTGCAGTTCTGTTCCAAATTAGTGGCATCAAATGTTGAAAACCTTTCTTAAAGAATTCTTTATTTGGTTTTGATTGAAAAGATGTTGAGTTGAAGTTGATCTTGAATTGGGAGTGTTGCCTTTTTTTCTAGCATGAAATAGTTCCTTGAGATATAATGGGGTCATATTGTTTGAAACTTTGTGCCTTTCCCAAACACATTCATTAACTTTTAACACTTTAATATCATTCTTTGCATTTGGGATGTTTTCACTGTTATGTAAGATGAGTTTGCAAGCTTTTTTTCAACAAACAGAATAATTTGCAAATATTTTTGTCAGAAGTATCTCCCCAGATAACATTACAGTAGTGTAGATATGGTTCTATATAGGTTTTGTAATATGTTCAGCAATGTTTAGTTGATACATATATAACCATAACTTGCTTAATGATCACAGACATGATTTGACTTATGATGCAAGACTTAAATATGTTTCTTTCATTGCAAATTGTGTCTTCACTGATGAGCCTGCCTCATCAGCAGAATGAGCAAATCATGCCTTTTCTTGACTTAGTGGACTTGCTTAATACTGCAGTTGGGACCTGCTATCAATCTGCTGTGCAGGCTTTTTGTGGAAAACCAGAATGACCTCAACAAGTATGTCATACTAAAAAAACTCAGTTCACCATATTCCCATTTCTTGTGCATGTTGAGTCTCTTCCATCTTTACAAATTCAATGAATTTTTTAATACTCATTCGGCTGTTATTTTGTGGCAGTTAGCGATATGGTCCTTTGTAATGACCCCAACTTCAGGATTTCTATAACGTGACAAAGAAAATGGAACTTAGTACATTTCCCAGTGACACACAGAGGCAGCCAACCCGGGCTGGCCTGGGTGGGTATTGAACCACAACTTTTGGATTATGAGTCCATTATTGAACAAATTGCACTAAGCTCCTTATGTAGTGACAGTCTTTGCTTCCAGGATCTTCTTTTGCAGTACCTAGACTTCCAAATTTCCAAATTGAACTTCAATTTTCATTATAATGGATTCTCAGTTTCTAGATAAATAAGGCCCGGTAGTTTAATGTTTGGTAATCCTGCAGAGAGTTCTGAGGATAGGGATTAATTAGGGATCCTCAGGGGCTGAAAGTGGGTGCCTGTACCAATAAGAATGGTCTTCAAAATCATACAGAATTCTCCATCATTGTAATTTAATTTATGAAAAATTTAATACCAATTGGTCAATGATGGTGTAATTGTCCCATTCCCACTTATCTAAGAATAATCTCTGGAGGGATGTTTATGTACAAGAATTTAGCTTTTCCCAAAAGCAGAATCTGAAAGATTTCTCTTCTCTTTGTAATTCTGCCAGTAAACTAATTGTCAATTTCACACATTGCCTATGCCGATAAGGCAATTTCACACATTGCCTATGCCGATAAGGCAAATTTCACACATTGCCTATGCTGATAAGGCAATTTCACACATTGCCTTTGCCGATAAGGCAATGTCACACATTGCCTATGCCAATAAGGCAAATTTCATTGTGACTTGTAATATTGATTTAATTTTTATTGATCTTTTAGGATAATTTTTATTACAAAGGTAAATTAGAATACTATCTCAGTATTCATTCATCACACTGAAATTTCTTCATTCTTGATTGTCTTTTTATCAGAGAACTTTTCTTTCCCTTCACTTCTTTTCAGTCTAAAATCAGATCAAGTTGTTTTGTACACAAAATCAGATAAAATCTTTGTGGAGAGTCAATTCTTGTGAGCTTTTGTGTGGTCTGTGCTGATGTTTTATATAGAGGGGACAAGTATTAATGCAGTTTGGACAATAGTCTATTTACAATTGTGATAATAAAATGCAGGCCTATATGGAATGTATTGATCCACTCAGTAGCTTTAATTAATTTTCATGTGTACACTTTTATCTTCTGAGCTGAAAATTATTTTCAACCATTGTGTTAATTTACTGTGAATCAAAATACCTTCATTTCAAACACAAGATTAGATGGAATACCTGAACATGGAGCTTTGGTGCGAATAATTAAAGCCATGATCTTTATTCTTTGAGTATATTCAAAAAGCACAAAGTCATGGTTGAATTTACTGAGCAGGCAGTCATTTTTAAAGACGACATTAAATTCAACAGTTATATTATGTCCTTTTTATTCCTGTGCTGTAGCCAGCAGGATGTTATGATATCTTCTTTCTCTTTGTCCATATTTGTTTTTATGAAAATACCATTTACAAGAGGGTTGTTGATTTTGGGCCCTCTCACAGGAGATCAAAGGCCAGATATCCAAAAATTTGCATTTACAGTGAAAAGTTTTAATATTTTCTGACCAAATTTTACACAATCAATCAAAGCTGGACCAACTGCAAGCCATACAGACCCACATCTGCCATCCCAAAATCAACCAGCAGATCTGGGTCTATACAGCTTGGTTGGAACAGTCAGTAGAACAAACAACAAAGAGTAATCTGCTTGCACATGATGTAATGGTAGATTATGGTTTATACTATTTACTGTTGGGACCAAGGTATGAGCATATACAGTATTTGTAAAGTGGCAGGAACTGTAATAAAAAGGAGGCAGGGAATTTTCCATGGTGAGCCATGGAAAATGTAATAGTTGTCAACTCAGATCATATTAGTTTGAAAAGGAGGGAGATGTAAGATATGCACCATTGTTCATAAGCAACCCTAAAATGATCTAATTACCATTAGAGTTTGTAATAGCAATCCTTTATGCTTTAATTGTGTTAATTGGGGTTGTAAATGCAACTCCTGATGATATAATTGTGACATTAAGAGCTATTAAAATTATTACACATTAGAAATAATGATGCTTCAGTTATATCATTGGGCAGGGTGGGTGTTAATGATAAAACTTGCATTGCAAATAAAACTGATCTTATTGTTTTAAAAACTCCAAAGGAATCTAACACAGGCATTAACAACAACAACAGGAACATGAAGTTGTATTGCAGCTTGGTCAATATAAGTATTTTTGAGTTGGCTTTAGCCGGTCACTAAATAATAAGACCCCACCTACTCTTGAGACTCTACATATAAAATTCACATTTTATTGAGAAACCTGTTGAAAATTTTGTTGTTGTGTTTTGGTAACTTAAATGCAGACAGATAGTCGTATGTAGACATTACCATATCCTCTCTCTACTCCCTAACCCTCCTACCCATTCCTACCCCCCCCCCCATTCTTGATAGCTTAATTAGCACTGGTGTCTCACAGAGGGTTGTATGTTCAGTAACCATCCAGGCCAGCCTTTGATGAGTCCTTCAGAAAGGCACTTTAGATCCCATTTCCTCAACATGATAATAATCTTTTTAAAGTGCCATTAAAAAACAACCAAACAACACCATGAATACCCTGTACGTTTGTCCAACTTTTATCAGTCTGCATTGATTTTCATGGCCATGCAAAACTTTTGGCAACTAACATTAATCAAACTTTGTCAACATGTCAAATTTAACTTAAGTTACAAAATGTTTAACTATCACTGTGAAGATCTCAGATGGCAGTATCATCATTACTTAATGTGTGAGATTGCTCCTATTAGTTATATCTTCCATTTAATAATATACTTTATTTTAGTTTTTAAAGAAAGGCCCCCTAATAAAACAAATGTGGTGGTGGATAGTATATGAGTACACTAATTTTGAAGGACTTTTTATTTTTGTGTACTTTTGCCAAATTATTCTATGCAAAATGATCTTAAAAAATCCATCAGTTTGGTTGAGATTTAACATACCCGAATAGATGAGTCCCACTGTAAACAACACAGACCCAGATCTGCTGGCACATTATGCTCTGGCAGAGCTGGGTCTGTGCAGTTTGTTATGAATAACTAATAGAATTAACAGCATAGACCCTGATCTGCTGGTACATCATGCTATGGCAGATCAGGAGCATTGTTGTTTGCAGTTTGACTTGTAATTGAGCATATATGGTATAACTCCTTGATTTGTCATCAATTTGTCAATTGAGCTTGCAAGTAATATTTTATATTGTTAAGAACTGATCTTGTTTTAAGGAAGCTGAAAACCAATTATGCTAATGCACCAGTTTTTTTTAATGTACTATTAAGGGTTGCAATTGCAATGCATAATGATAATCTGTATCATTAGTTATTGTTATGTAATTAGGGGATGTTGTATTGGGTTGGGTGACTTCATTATGAACTGCTATGATGCATTCTCCACATTACAGTCAAAAATCATTGCAAAAGTAATGAAGATGTTAATAAGAATAAGAAGGACCAATTAGAGTAGTTAATTGGATAGGATTGTGATGGCTTAAGTTCAATCATGGCATGCTTTGCAGTTCTAAAAGTAAGGAGTTCAGTTCATAGTGTAAAAATTATGAAAGTATTAGAGAAAAGAAAACTAAGTTGCTTGAATATCCTCCAATTCAGTAACAAGAGGGTACATTATTGATACATGCATACTGTTTGAAACCTTTATTTAGAAAAAAGAATTGGGTGGTTAAGATGGAACAATAAAATCTGAGGGTCATAGATCAGAAGAAAGTATAAGCAGTTATGTGAGTAAGATTACTTAGAGTACAAACTTCAAAGAGAGAAGTGTGATACACTTGCATTATACCTCCAGTCTATTTTATGGTTGATATGAATAAATGCATTTAAAATGAGATATCCAAGAATGAACTAATTTCATGGTTTTAGGGTTTAGATAGCTCAATGCCCTATGTTGCCAGAGTGTGGTGAAAGGTGGCTAAGTAAAAATGGGTGTTAGGGCATGTTTGAAATACTTCAGTTTTAAATTTTTTTTTAGGGCCCTGCATGACAAAGTTAGAAGAGTTCAATACTAATGTATGTCCAGCTGTCCATTTGTCTGCTATCATTACCATCTGGCTTCAACAAGATAAATTTTTTGGGATTTATTAAATGTGAACCAAATTTGGTATAAAGCTTATTATTTGATAAAACTTGGAAAGAGTTTGATTTCCTTCCTTCTGTAGCATCATTTGGAGCAATTTATTAACGACCCATATTGCTATATAGTCCTCCAAACATGGGTTTCTGCAGCATAACTTTACCGTGGAATGTTGGATTTCAACCAAATTTGGCATGCTGTTTCATGCTGATGAAACCTTGAATGTGGGAAACATTTACAGGATTTACATCTCCTGATTCCCCAAACATATGATTTTGTTTTCCACATCATAACTTTAATAATGTTATTTAAATTTGACAAGATTTGGCATGCAGTTTTACATTGATGAGACACTGAATGCACTTTATTTTCTGTTCTTCGTTTTAATGATTTGTATTTACTGGAGTTATGCTCCATAATTGCCCATCCTTCTGACTTTGAATTCTGCAATATTACTTTACCAGGATTATTGGATTTCAAATAAATTTGTCATGTGGTATTATGCTAATGGTGCCTTGAATGAGTTTGAATTCCAGCATTCCACAGCATTTACATGAGTTATCTCCCCTTATTTCACATTGAACTGACTTAATTATCATTACCAATGGTTTTGCTTGGTGTTTACAGAACATGTAGGATTTTTAGTTCCTAGTAGTTTGAGCAAAGTGCCTTACCCAGTGACACACCACAGGAGCCCAGGGGCACACTACAAACCTGCTTCTTGGGGCCCCGAGTGGCCGAGTGGTCTAAAGTGCTCTCCATTACGGATCACTGCCATCTCACCTCTGTCTGCGTGGGTTCGAGTCTCGGATTCGGCGAATGTGGATATGTGAGAAAGCTTGCCAGTAGCTTCTCGTGGGTCGGTGGTTCTTTCCGGGGATTTCCCGGCTTCTTCCTCCACCATTAATACTGGCCACCATGTATAGCCTATCGTGTGCTGAAAAATGGCGTTAAGCCCTACAACAACAACAACAACAACAACAAACCTGCTTCTTAGAGTCAGAACTTGTCACATTAACCACTGAGCCAAGTGGCTCCCACTTCTTTACCAGTGTTTGTTATATACTTCATAAATATCTGTTCCCCTGACTTTGTTTCCAAATACAAGTTCTTTGTGTAAGGCCTTGTGTGAAGTAAATTGTTGTTAGTATCACATGGTTCTTTGCATTCCATCCATGACTGTGAATGTGGACCTTTTGCAATGAATTTATCACTATGAAGCAAATTGTTGTGAGTGTGGACGCTTTGCAATGAATCTATCACTATGAAGCAAACTGTTGTGAGTGTGGACTCTTTGCATTGCATCCATCACTGTGAAGCAAATTGTAGTGAGTGTGGACCCTTTGCATTGCATTCATCACTGTGAAGCAAAATGTTGTGAATGTGGACCCTTTGCATTGCATTCATCACTGTGAAGCAAATTGTAGTGAGTGTGGACCCTTTGCATTGCATCCATCACTGTGAAGCAAATTGTAGTGAGTGTGGACCCTTTGCATTGCATTCATCACTGTGAAGCAAAATGTTGTGAATGTGGACCCTTTGCAATAAATCTATCACTATGAAGCAAACTGTTGTGAGTGTGGACCCTTTGCAATAAATCTATCACTTTGAAGCAAACTGTTGTGAGTGTGGACCCTTTGCAATAAATCTATCACTTTGAAGCAAACTGTTGTGAGTGTGGACCCTTTGCAATAAATCTATCACTGTGAAGCAAACTGTTGTGAGTGTGAACCCTTTGCATTGCATCCATCACTGTGAAGCAAATTGTAGTGAATGTGGACCCTTTGCATTGCATTCATCACTGTGAAGCAAATTGTAGTGAATGTGGACCCTTTGCATTGCATTCATCACTGTGAAGCAAACTGTTGTGAGTGTGGACTCTTTGCATTGCATCCATCACTGTGAAGCAAATTGTAGTGAATGTGGACCCTTTGCATTGCATTCATCACTGTGAAGCAAAATGTTGTGAATGTGGACCCTTTGCAATAAATCTATCACTTTGAAGCAAACTGTTGTGAGTGTGGACCCTTTGCAATAAATCTATCACTTTGAAGCAAACTGTTGTGAATGTGGACCCTTTGCAATAAATCTATCACTATGAAGCAAACTGTTGTGAGTGTGGACCCTTTGCAATAAATCTATCACTTTGAAGCAAACTGTTGTGAGTGTGGACCCTTTGCAATAAATCTATCAATGAGAAGCAAACTGTTGTGAGTGTGGACCCTTTGCAATAAATCTATCACTTTGAAGCAAACTGTTGTGAGTGTGGACCCTTTGCAATAAATCCATCACTATGAAGCAAACTGTTGTGAGTGTGGACCCTTTGCAATAAATCTATCACTATGAAGCAAACTGTTGTGAGTGTGGACTCTTTGCATTGCATCCATCACTGTGAAGCAAATTGTAGTGAGTGTGGACCCTTTGCATTGCATTCATCACTGTGAAGCAAATTGTTGTGAATGTGGACCCTTTGCAATGAAAATATCACTATGAAGCAAATTGTGAATGTTAGCTTTTCATTGAATCCATCACTGGAAGCAAATTGTTTGTGAGTGTGGACCCTTTGTGTTGCATCCATCACCGTGAAGCTAATTGTTGTGAATGTAGACTTTTTGCATTGCATCCATCACTGAGAAGCAAATTGTTTTGAGTGTGGACCCTTTGCATTGCATCCATCACTGTGAAGCAAATTGTTGTGAATGTGGACCCTTTGTGTTGCATCCATTACTGTAGAAAATTATTGTGAGTGTGGACCCTTTTGCATTTGCATCCATCACTATGAAGCAAATTATTGAGTTTGGACCGTTTGCAATAAATCTATCACTTTGAAGCAAACTGTTGTGGGTGTGGACCCTTTGCAATAAATCTATCAATGTGAAGCAAACTGTTGTGAGTGTGGACCCTTTGCAATAAATCTATCACTGTGAAGCAAACTGTTGTGAGTGTGGACCCTTTGCAATAAATCTATCACTTTGAAGCAAACTGTTGTAAGTGTGGACCCTTTGCAATAAATCTATCAATGTGAAGCAAACTGTTGTGAGTGTGGACCCTTTGCAATAAATCTATCACTGTGAAGCAAACTGTTGTGAGTGTGGACCCTTTGCATTGCATCTATCACAGTGAAGCAAAATGTTGTGTGGACCCTTTGTAATGAATCTATCACTAAAACAAATTGTTGTGATTGTGGACCCTTTGTATTACATCCATCACTGTGCAGCAAATTGTTGTGAGCATGGACTATTGACCCATAACTCTTTAAAAATTGTTTATTTTCTTTCCAGTGTCAATAAAGAAAAATTGTCATTTATTATATTTTTATTCATCATACGTAAATGCTAGGAAATCCATTAATTCCATCTGTAATATATTGATCACCATCATAGAATTTTATCCCATCACCCATTTGTTGTTTGACACAAATGGCACTATTTTGATTTATGTTTATGCTTGCAAAATGTAATTGTAAAAGGTAACATTCTAAAGAACCAACATGATGGTAAACGCTGACTATAATCAATACCTTGTCTTGGTTTGTTTAGTACCTGTGGAGTTGTTGAAAATCAATTCTCTCATTTATTTTCACAGGATGTTGGCAATAAATAAAGAACTGCAGGTCCTGAAATAAAGGGGTGGTTTTAGTTAGTTGAAGAAACAACAGAATCACAGAAGCCAAGTAAAGGGACCAAGAAAGAATACACATCATTTTACAATTTGGACCAAAACAAAGACTCACTTAAATAAAATGTGACTGGCTAAGTACAGAATGTCAATTAATCTGGACTTGTGTCTCAGACTCAGTAAGGAAACATTTACCCCAGTGTTGCATTGGTGCACCCCACATTGTGTGATGTGGAGTGCTGACTAAAATGCGGGAAGAAGAGGTTGAAATTGCCATTAAGGTGGTGGTTGTTGGAAATGGTGCAGTTGGCAAGTCAAGTATGATTCAGAGATACTGCAAAGGAATATTCACCAAAGACTATAAGAAAACAATAGGAGTGGATTTTCTAGAAAGACAAATTGAGTGAGTATTTAAAATTATCTTTTGGTTTTGCATGGCACCTATTTGTAAATACAGTACCTGTATGTAAAGACTAGACTAGTTTCATACACCACATGATCAGAGTATGATGAGACAATTAATAGGGTAGTGTTAATTAATTAATAATTAATAATGGTATGTCACAATTTTCTGCAAGCAATTTTATAGACATGGAGTGTTATTATTTTAGCTTTTTTGATCTTTTTTTTGCACTGTAGCCAAACTGATTATATAAATTTCACTAATTGAACAGTGTATTCTTATTTGGTTAGCCATAATAGTTGAAATGGCTTCAGTCATGTGCAGTCAATATTGTATCTAGTATTGTTATATGTGTGTAATTTGCACCCAGTGTGAATATCATATACACAGATATGATGTCAAAAGAGTGTGGTGACAGATCAGTGTCTGTTCTCTTGGAATCATAAGTACAATGAACGGTAACTATGATCAAGTCCAGGCCTTCCTGAGTGACTCTGTTGAGTGTATAGTCCAGGCCTGGTATTATTAAAACTTCCTGAGTGACTCTGTTGAGTGTATAGTCCAGGTCTGGTATTATTAAAACTTCCTGAGTGACTCTGTTGAGTGTATTGTCCAGGCCTGGTATTGTTAAAACTTCCTGAGTGACTCAGTTTAATGTATAGTCCAGACCTTATATTATCAAAAAACATTTTGAATGATTCGGTTGTACAGTCCAGACCTTGTACTGTATTATCAAAACATTTTGAGTGACTCAGTTGAATGTATAGTCCAGACCTTGTATTATCAAAAAAGATTGTGAGTGATTTGATTGAATGTATAGTCCAGACCTTGTATTATCAAACAAGATTTGAGTGATTCATTTGAATGTATAGACCAGACCTTGTATTATCAAAAAACATTTTGAATGATTTGGGTGAGTGTATAGCCCAGGCTTTGTATTAACAAAAACAACATTTTGAGTGATTTGGTTGAATGTATAGTCCAGACCTTGTATTATCAAAAAACATTTACGTGATTCGGTTGAGTGTATAGTCCAGACCTTGTACTGTACTATCAAAATGTTTTGAGTGACTCAGTTGAATGTATTGTCCAGACCTTGTATTATCAAAACATTTTGAGTGATTTGTTTGAGTGCATAGTCCAGGCCTTGTATTATCAAAACTTTTCAAGTAAGAAACTTGAGCTCAAGCAACCAAAGTGCATAAGCTGTGGACTTATTGTAAAATATTGTGTACAGAAATATCAACTTTAAGTAAAAAAAACATACCTCAGTCTGATTGTCTAAATTTCAGGGTAAACAGTGAAGAAGTGAGGTTGATGCTGTGGGATACTGCAGGCCAGGAGGAGTTTGATGCCATCACTAAAGCCTACTACAGAGGTAAATTAGCATAACCTACAAATTAATTTAGTATGCTTCTTTGTATGCATATGATAATGATATGATAAGATTTTTCTATCATGATAGCAATTTTTCAAATTTTTCTACAATTTTTACTTTTTGGGTCTGCAGCGGCAGCATTTACAAACACTGTCATCATTTTAATCACAATAACTTGTCCCTTTATATTTCCAGATGTTATATTTTCAAGTAGGAATTCAAACTAAGAAATGTTTTACCCATACTTAACTACTGTGATCCTACTTCCTAAATTATTAGAACAGTTTCATGGAGAACTTGTTCTTCTTTGAATTTGTTTTCGTTCTCAGTTTTGTCCTGTTTATTGATTATCATCAGTGTGTAATGCTTCATAATAGGCTATGGATCTGAATCACGGTGAATTCTTTTTACATACTGTTTATTTTACAAAAACAATTTTCAGCTTTCCAATATTGCTCATTCCCATTAGATAGGGACATTATAACTTGTGTAAGAACAGGAAATAAATAATAATAATAATAATAATAATAATAATGGGAAAAAGCCTAAAACCTGACAAAACATCTAGAAGTCTGCAAACTTTGTCTGAACATATGTATTGCAAACTGTAAATGGTGTAAAACAAAGTCATAGGAGAGCTGTGATGGTACATACCAGATCCTCGTAAATGGTGTAAAACAAAGTCATAGGAGAGCTGTGATGGTACATACCAGATCCTCATAAATGGTGTAAAACAAAGTCATAGGAGAGCTGTGATGGTACATACCAGATCCTCGTAAACGGTGTAAAACAAAGTCATAGGAGAGCTGTGATGGTACATACCAGATCCTCATTCAGCATTTAAATTTGTTTGAGGTTACCATGTTTACATTTAATCCTTAAGTTAGTCAGTTTAATAGTTTGATGACCGACACAGTAGTCACTATATAATATTCATTTGTTTGATCTTTGTAAGTTTGTTTTTTTCAAAAAGTATACCGTATTTTGGTAGAACTGAAAAGTAAACATGAAAATGTGTGCACCAATAGCAAGTATGTTGTACAAACAGTGTTTCCACTATACACAGCTGATAGCAAGCACAATGAGAGAACAGTGTTTCCAGTATACACAGCTCATAGCAGTTACATTGTGGGAACATTGTTTCCAGTATACACAGCTGATAGCAAGCACACTGAGAGAACATTGTTTCAAGTATACACAAATGATAGCAAGCACATTGAGAGAACAGTGTTTCCAGTATACTATTATTCGTTCGTCCATCGAGTCGACAAGGACCACTCTAGTCATCCGAGGGTTGTAGGGGCTGGTTCTGTTCTGTGTGTGCGCAGGTGGCTGATAAGGCCAATCCTTGCACGGAAGGTTCGTTTGCATAAAGGACAAGGGATGAGTGAGACATCTCCAGGAGGGTTGATGGCACGCGCTTTTCTGGCTTGCCTCTTCTGCTCCGCTGCTGCTGTCCTGCTAGATTCACACAACTTGGAGCCTTTGTGCACGGAGGAATGCCATGTGACTCGATCGCTGGCTGCTTGCTCCCAGAAATCAGGTTTTATGTTGAACGCTTTCAATGCAGCTTTCGGATTGTCTTTGAAGCATTTCTTCTGACCTCTGTGGGATCGCTGTCCTTGCTGTAGCTCGCCATAGAAGAGTCTCTTAGGCAGCCGGTGGTCTGGCATGCGTACAACGTGTCCTGCCCAGCGTAGCTGAGACTGCATCAGGATGGTGTGGATGCTGGGGAGATCAGCTTGGGTGAGTACCTCAGTGTCTGGAACCTTGTCCTGCCACTTGATGTTCTGGATTTTCCTGAGACTTGTTGTATGAAAGTGGTTCATCTTCCTGGCATGGCGTTGGTACACCGTCCACGTTTCGCATGCGTAAAGTAGTGTGGGGAGCACAACTGCCCTGTAGACCTTTAGTTTGGTCTGGATGCTGATGCCTCTTCTATTCCAGACATTGGTATACAGTCTGCCGAAAGATGTACTGGCTCTGGCAATGCGGAGGTTCACCTCGTCGTCAATAGTTATGCTCTGTGACAGTGTGCTGCCAAGGTAGGTGAAGTGGTTCACTATGTTGAGTTTTTGGCCATTGACGGTGATGTTGGGCTCAACATAGGGCTTTCCAGGGGCAGGCTGATGCAGGACTTCAGTCTCCTTGGTAGTGATGGTGAGACCGAAGTTTGTGCAGGAGCTGGAGAACTTGTCAACGCTGCATTGTAGGTCAGCTTCTGAGCCAGCGTTGAGGGCGCAGTCATCAGCAAATAGGAAATCCCTGATGGTGTCTGTCATAACCTTAGTTTTTGCTTGAAGCCTCCGGGGGTTGAACAGTTTTCCATCTGTACGGTACCTGATTTTGACTCCAACATCTCCGTCTCTGAAAGCATTAGTCAGCATGGCAGAGAACAATAGATTGAATAGTGTCGGTGCCAGAACACAACCCTGCTTGACGCCATTGGTTACTGGGAATGGCTCAGGTGTCTGTCCATTGTCCTGGACTCGTGCCTGCATGCCGTCGTGGAAATGCTGCACCATGGATATAAATTTTCCCGGGCATCCATATTTGGCCATTACCTTCCACAATCCTTCTCTGCTGACAGTATCAAAGGCCTTTGTCAAGTCGACATAGATGGAGAAAAGGTCTGCGTTTTGCTCCTGACATTTCTCTTATAGCTGCCTTGCAGCAAACACCATGTCGATGGTCCCACGTTTTTTCCGGAATCCACACTGGCTTTCTGGTAGGAGTCCCTGGTCAAGGTGTGTAGTGAGGCGGTTCAGTAGGATTCTGGCAAGTATCTTTCCTGCGATTGAGAGCAAGGATATACCCCAGTGGTTGTCGCAGGCCTGGCGGTTCCCTTTGCACTTATACAGGTGGATTATGGAAGCGTCTTTGAATTCCTGGGGGATTATCTCTTTCTGCCACATCAGTAAAAACAGTTGGTGGAGCCTTTCTATCAGGGCTGTGCCCCCTTCCTTGTAGACTTCAGCTGGGATGGAGTCTGAACCAGGGGCTTTGCCACTGGAGAGCAGACGTATCGCTTTCTGTGTCTCGAGCAAGGCTGGAGGCTCATCCAGTGCTTCGTTGATGGGTAATTGGGGGAGACCACTGATGGCATCATCGTTGATGGATGAGGGGCGATTCAGGACGCTGTCAAAGTGTTCAGCCCAACGTTCAAGAATCTTCTCTTTGTCAGTAATTAGTGTGTTCCCATCTGCACTGAGAAGGGGGGATGATCCAGAGGATGTAGGTCCATACACTTCTTTCAGGGCGTTGTAGAAGTTCTTCATGTCATGGCTGTCTGCATAGCACTGGATCTCATCAGCTTTGTTGCTCAGCCATGTATCTCGCATCTGGTTGAGTTTCTGCTGTACAGTTCTGCGTATATTGTTGTACGCATCTTTCCTGGAGGTGGACTTGGGGTTGTTGAGGTAGGTTTGATGGAGGCGGTGTTTTTCATCCAGCAACTGCTTGACCTCGTTGCAGTTCTCATCAAACCAGTCTTGGTGCTTTCTGCTTGAGGGTCCTAGGATTTCCGAGGCTGTGCTGTAGACCATCTCTCTGAATGCCGCCCAGTAGGTTTCCACATTCTGATTGTCCAGAGGGGTGGATTTCAGACGCTCTTCCAGGGCATCCACAAGAGACTGTTTGGTACTGGTGCATTTCAGCTTGGTGATGTTTAGTCGTTTAGGAGCCTTCTTTCCCTGTGGGCGTCTTTTGGGCTGAATGCTGATGTTAAGCTTGGTGATGATGAGGCGGTGGTCTGTCCAGCAGTCGGCGCCACACAAGGACTTGGCCACACACACATCCTGCCTGTCCCTAATCTTGACAATGATGTAGTCGATGAGATGCCAGTGCTTAGAGCGAGGGTGCATCCATGATGTCCAGTTACGGGTAGGGAGGCGGAAGACTGTATTGGTGATCAGCAGTTCATGCTCGGCGCAAGTCTGGAGCAAAAGGAGGCCGTTGCTGTTCTAGTATACACACCTGATAGAAAACACATTGTGGGAACAATGTTTCCAGTATATACACCTGATAGAAAGCACTTTGTGGGAACAAAGTTTCCAGTATACACAGCTGATAGCAAGCACATTGTAGGAACATTGTTTCCAGTATACACAGCTGATAGCAATTACATTGTGGGAGCAGTGTTTCCAGTATACACAGCTAACAGCAATTACATTGTGGGAACAGCGTTTCTAGTATACACAGCTGATACCAAGTACATTCTGGGAACATTGTTTCCAATATACATAGCTGATATCAATTACATTGTGAGAACATTGTTTCCAATATACACAGCTGATGGCCAGTACATTGTTGGAATAGTGTTTCCAGTATACACAGCTGATTGCAAGTGCATTGTGGAAATAATGTTTCCAATACACAGCTGATACCAAGTACATTCTGGGAACATTATTTCCAATATACATAGCTGATATCAATTACATTGTGAGAACATTGTTTCCACTATACACAGCTGATGGCCAGTACATTGTTAGAACAGTGTTTCCAGTATCCACAGCTGATAGCAAGTACATTGTGGGAATAATATTTCCAGTATACACAGCTGACAGCAATTACATTGTGGGAACAGTGTTTCCAGTACACAGCTGATACCAAGTACATTCTGGGAACATTATTTCCAATATACATAGCTGATAGTAATTACATTGTGTTATGAATCTATACTCTTAAAATAAGTAACAGAAAAGAGTGAAGACAACAAGCTTTGTAAACTTTAGCAACTAATTTATTTCCCTAGAATACAAAGTGAAAAATTAAGAAAAAAGAACTTGGTTTTACGAATTAAATCCAGAAATAATCCAAGAATTAAAAAACAGAAGTCCTAGTAATAAAAAGTCCTGAATGAAACTGAGTTTGAATCCCAATGAAATCCAAGATGAAAGGTGATGACGTCTATTGTGGTCAGCAAAGTGTTGTTGTGTCAACAGTCCTTTGTTGAATCACAGAAAATAGTATTCCAGTTTTGAATTCAGTACAACTTCCAATAAATGTCTTTATTCAAGAATTTTGTAGGAGCACTTCTGTATTCCCATGGAAAAGAATTACTTGAATTCAATAATTTGAAGAAAATAAAAATTTCAACCCAAACTAGTAACAACATAATAGCAACTTAACGTGTCAATTGTTTGGAGCCTGACTAACAAACTTCTATCAAACACAACAGTTATATGCTAATTAAGACGCAAAACAGATTCCTGGATGAGGGTCAAAAGTTCATTGTTCTGGAAAAATAGAAGTTTGTAGCAATTGATACATGCCATTTGTCATGTAATCCAGGTATTAAAGATTCTTACTCTGAGAAAGATATAAAAAAATAATTTTAAAAAATTGTTTACCAGAACTGTCACTAATTCTGAAATGAGGTCAGCAACTAGATACAGTGTTTCTATTATTAGCTATTTATCAATGAAATAAAAAAATATCAGTTAGGTCAAACAGAACTAAACTCAATTCTGGACAATATCAAATCCAGTAAACAAAGTTACATTACAATAGCATGTAATGGAATTTTAAAAAATTTTAAACTTACAGACAAAGAATTAAATTAAATATACATAACAATTGTGAAAACAGTGTTTCCAGTATATACAGCTGATTGCAAATACATTGTGTTGACCTTGTTTCCAGTATACACTGTGGATAGCAAGTACATTGTGAGAACGTTGTTCCAATATGCACAGATGACACCAAGTACATTGTGGGAAGAGTGTTTCCAATATACATAGCAATAGCAAGTACATTATGAGAACATTGTATCCACTATACACAGCTGATAGCAAGTGTTATATATGTGAGCCGGGCGTTGTACGGAAGAAATGAACACAACACCCTTGGGTCATGGGGTTTATTTAGTGTCAATGATACAAGACAAAAAAAAAACAGGAAACCCCTCCAGACATGAAGACCCTAAACATCCAGACACCACAATTCTCATGAATCTCATTTGTCATAATAGGTGTAGACACAATAAAAAAATGTGTCGTTAGTCCAGAGACAATATGACAAGTGCCTAGGACATTTATTAAGTGCATCGTGTTCGATGTTATCATCCCCATGCTGCGCCTCATGCACTGATTGATCACTCACTCACGCACTCACTCATGACAAACATGCACTTGTGTCACATACTCCCTCCCTAAGTGTAAATGTCTCCTGACATTTAACAAATTTGTGCCTGCAGCCAAAGCAAAAAAGAAAAATAAAATAGAAATTTACAGGAAGAACTAATCAGTCAGTACTATACATCGTGTCTTCAGAAATAAATAAAAACATTAATACATGACAGTTATTCAAATATATCAAGATTTATAAACAACCCCAAAAATATGAAAGTTTATCTTCTTTCATTTTAAAATGAAAACCATACAAGAGCAGTTTTCTGTCACTATGTATTCCCTTTCTTTTTCTTCCGTAGTGGTACTAGCGTGACTGACCTAGTAGGTCAGCCCCAGTGGGATTCGAATCCACCGGATTCTCCCTGGAAGACCACTATCCCCACATTTAGTTTCATAACATGGAGGACAAGTAAAAAATAAACAGAACTACAGAGCTTAATAAGTTAAATTGCCCAGCAAAGAAAATTAAATATATAAAACCACTGAAATTGAAAGTACAATTACTTACATAAGGATGTTAAATTGTGTCCTTATATTTACATTTTTTTTGTTAGATTGACAATAAATGGGATATTCAGAATCACTTCTACCTACTAAATAAAAACAAAGAGAACACCCGAAAGATACAATAGAGCTCAGTAACTCATACATAGTAAATCATCTGCGAATACACCCACTGGCCTAGCCAGTTGGGTGGTTTTTCGGTCTCTGGTAGAACGCCTTACCGGTTGCTGGCCTGAGTCTTCCCGTGATGCCTGTGGTGCTGGTGGTCTCATAACTAATCTCACGGACTGACGCTCTGGGTCTCCCTCTAATACGGTTGGGTTTTGAACTGACCTTTCGGTAGACACCTTTGGGTATCCGATTTGAGTGCTCTCATGCAAGGCATGTGAGGGGGTAGATAAATGAGTTGTTGGTTCATTTAAACTACTTTCATATTTCCTAGACCCACTATTTTGAAAGGTTACGCTTTCAAGAGGCTGGCTAATATGGGGATCGATAATAGATCGAGATCTACTATCGGAGACAGTCCGTGTGGAGTGTTCATGGGGTTGAACAATCTCCCTCCTGACCCAACCGGGTGATCTGTGTGGTATAACATACCTGCCACTGTCTGAATCAGAACTCAGAGATTCTGTGCTCGACTCTGAAGGGGTTACTTTTTGTACACTTGGGTTCTTCCGAACCGATTTCATGGAGGCTGGATCACAAGGAAGATAGTCAAAAGGCAAAAGCCTATTATGATACAATGTGCGTACAGATCTTGGACATGCTACCATTCTCACCTTGTACACTGGCATATCTAAATGGGGGATAGATATGACCTGATATACATCCTTGGTCCACTTTTCAGCCAATTTTTTGTTTCCCCTTTAGTCCAGCATTGCGCACTAGGACTCAGTCCCCTACTTCAAGTTTGGACACTCGGACCTTCTTATCGTACTGGACCTTGTTCTTAGCATGGCTATTGCTCGACTTCCTCACTGCAGCTGTGTAAGTGAATTGGAGGTGGTCTTTCAGTTTTTCTGTGTATGTGTAAGGCTCTGCAGCAGCCTTGCCACAATCTGGTGCGGTACCCAGATAGGTGTCAACCAAAAGCCGGGGGTGTCACCCAAACATAAGAAAATGGGGTTAGAATCCAGTATAATCATGCTTAGTAGCATTATATGCATGGACAATTGGAGCAATGTACAACTTCCAATCTTGTTTTTGCTCTTCCTCCAATGTCCCTAGCATTTTTAAGAGCGTTCCATTGAAGCATTTGCAGGCACCATTTCCCAGTGGGTGAAATGGAGAGGAGTGAGACTTCTGTATGTTCACTAATTTGCATAGCTCCTTTAAAACCCTACCCTCGAAATTATGTCCCTGATCACTGTGAAGCCTTTCCGGAAAACTGTAACATTGAAAAAAGTACTTATAAAGGCTTTAGCGGTAGTCTGAGCCATTTGGTTGCAGCAAGGAACGGCCTGAGCATACCTAGTGAAATGATAAGTTATCTCCAAAATACTCTCAAACCCTCCCTTAGACCACTCCAGTGACAAAAAGTCTATACTGATGAGCTCCATAGGGCGAATGGTGTGAACAGGGGTTAATGCAGCCATTGCCCTAACCGGAGTCTTTTTGTGTATACACTGTTCACAAGACTCCACCTTGCGATTCATGTCCTTCTCCAGACCAGGCCAATAAAACCATTGCCTAGCTAACTAAAGTGTTTTCTCCTTGCCCTGATGACCCATATCATTATTGATACCTTTCAGGGCCAGGGTCTGGTATGACTCGGGGATTACAAGCTGTCTGATTGATTGACCATCAAGAGAAGTATTTCTGTAGAGAACGCCGTTTTCAGCTACAAGGTGGTTCCATTCATGGAGATATTTCTGCACAGACGAATTTTCTCTGTGGGGATCCTCCTCCTTGGGCCAAAAACCCTTACTCTTGAGGTCAATAACTTATGCTATTGTTCTATCGGTCAACTGTTCCCTGTCCCACTTAATGTAGTTACAACATTCAGATGAGAACACCTCATTGGCCGAATGGGGTGCTGAACCATCCGAAACACTATCAGTCAAGGGAATCAAGATGGTGGCTGCATGGCAAATGGATTCCATCATGTCGGGGAACATTTGTGGTAAATGCGAGAGGATGTTGGCATCAATGTTATTTTTGTCAGCTCTATATCTGATGGAGAAATCGTAGTTTGCTAGAGCTGCAGCCCATCTATGCCCTATAGTGTCAAGCTTTGCTGTCGAAAGGATGTATATCGATGGGTTGCTGTCCGTGACCACCTCGAAGGAGGAACCTACAAGATAGTCATGGAATTTATCTGTCATGGCCCATTTTAACGCCAAAAACTTGAGCTTGTGGGCTGGATAACGCCTTTCACTGGGTCTCAATCCGCAACTCGCATAAGCAATGAGCCTTTTTACACCTTCTTGCTCTTGATATAGGACTGTGCCTAAACCAGAGCTGCTAGCATCAGTATGCATGATAAATGGTTTAGCATAGTCAGCAAATGCTAAGATCGGGGTAGAGGTCAACTTGTCTGTAAGGGTCGCAAAGGTGGTTTCTTGGGCAGCACCCCAAGTCCAATGAGCTACTTGTTTCTTTTTGGACTTATTCTTTTGAGACGCCTTGGTCATTCCAAGACCCTCTAATAGGACTTTTAATGGTTTTGTCATCTGCCAAAAATTCTCAACAAAGCGGCGATAGCAACCCGTGAACCCAAAAAACTGACTCAGCTCCTTAATGCTGTTAGGCTTTCACCAAGTCTTAATAGCAGATGTTTTCTCTGGGTCAGTCTTGATACCCTCCTCAGATATAACATGAGCAACTCACATTTAGCGGGTTTCAGCTTAAGACCATGGTGGTAAGCATGCAAATGTTGCCTCGAAACGGTCCATGTGCTCATTGAACATCTTTATTGAACGTCTTTGAGAAAATGAGGATATCATCTATGAAAATGAGGTGCATTTCGCCTATGCATTTCTCCATAAGATGTTGAAATGTAGCTCCAGCATTGCACAAACCAAAACTTATGCGGTTTGCTTCATAAAAGCTGAGTGGACCTACCAAGAAGGCTGTGTGTTGCTTGTGTTCTTCCTCCATCTCGACTTGCCAATATTCTGGTCTTAGGTCCAGCATGGAGGAGAATTTGGCCCCTCTCAGTATATCAACAGTATCATCCAACAGTGGCAGCATGTAGGTGTCCTTCCGGGTCTTTGCATTGAGGGTTCTGTAGTCAATGCAGAAACGCAGGCTGTTACCTCGTTTCCGAACCAACACAACATTAGAGGAGTAAGGACTCTCAGATTCCCTGATTGCACCAGCA
This sequence comes from Megalonaias nervosa, assembly GCA_016617855.1. Lineage (NCBI taxonomy): Eukaryota > Metazoa > Mollusca > Bivalvia > Unionida > Unionidae > Megalonaias > Megalonaias nervosa. The sequence continues at coordinate 108,018 of JAECUM010093044.1, read as the reverse complement.
TCTAGCATTTCCTTAATATGCTGATGCACCTCCTTAAACATCCCCGGGGGTATTTTCCTGTATGGTTGTTTGAAAGGTCTATCATCATTGAGTACTATCTTATGCTTGGTGAGGTCAGTCTTTCCCAAGTCTGTGGGGCCCTTCGAAAATATGCAATCCCATTTGCCTAATACTTGTCAGAGTCTATCCTGTTGCTCTGGGGTCAGATTTTCCATGTCAGTCTTAACCTTCAGATCTTCAGGAGTAGAATGTAAACTCTTCTCTGACCTGCTGCGGGAAAAATCAGAAGCTATGTGGTCAACCACTTTGACTTCACTCATGAGATATACATCAGATTTGGGTCTTAATTTCACACATTTGGCAGACATATTGCAAAGCTTGACTTGAACTTTGGAATGTGAGCCCTGTTGATTAACCCTGATTACTCTTGGACAAACTGTAAAATGTTCAGAGTTTTCTAAGTTTTCTGTAATCGCTTCTGTTATATGAGCATCAACATTGCGAGCTGTGCCGTTGATAGTAATAGTTTTATACGGTGCAATGTTGACAGTATGTACATTGGTAGATTTGACTGTAAATGACTTACACTCAATGCTATCCATAGCGATCTTCCATGCATCTGGAATTCTATCCATAGAAGGATTATCAAGCATGTAATCCCTACACAAGCGAAAGACATTTGTCCCCATAACTACAGGACAGGTATGGTTGGACTCTGTATCCAATACTACTAAAACAGGGACACTAAATTCAAAATCACACAAAAACAGCATTAAAATTGGATACTCAGTGTATCCTAGGTAAGTGAGAAGAGAACCATCTGCAACAGTGATTTGAGGCCCAGTGACTAGAGAGAGTGAAGCGCTGGCTTATCACTAAGTGACAGATAAAAACTATTTGATACAGTAGTCACCATGGACCCACTGTCAATAAGGGCCATGACCAGGATATTGTTTAAGTAAACAATACTAGTGTTGGAAGAACCAACCAAACACTGAAATAGCATACTCTGGCCTTTAGGATGGTTACCTGCCCCCGTATCGCCATCTAAAGATGCGGTTACTCTTTTTAAATGATGCCATAGCCACGCCATCTACCATAGCCTCTACCTCTACCATAGCCACGCCATCAGTTATTGTTACCTAGAATTCCGTTTCCCTGAATTCCTTGGTAGTTGTACCAGCTACTATTACTGCAGTGGCCTGGTTTATTGTTGTCATTTCGGCCCTGTTTGTTGTTACTCTGCCGTCTCTTAATTTCCGTCAGTTCTCTGAGGAGCAATGACTGTTCATGTAGCTGTTTAGTTAAAGCGTTGATTTGAGATCCCAATCTCTTTTCTGTTTGTTGGATCCTCGCGCTGAACTCTCTCTCTGGTTCACATCTTTTGTGTTGGCCATCTACAATGGGCTGGTGGTATACTTTTTTAGCTCGAATTGGGCCAACATCCTTCAGCAAGTTCAGTTGCTTATCGACCATCCTAATCTCTTGCAATAACTCATAGTTAGAGATGGTGTCGAACTTGTGGCAAGTGTGGCTCTTCAGGAGGTCACTCCTCAGTGGACTGCTTCAATCATGGCTTGTAGAAGTGTTTCCAGTCTACAACCGAAGGTAGTCACCGATTCCCTTTCTCTTTGGAAAGAGTTGAAAAATTCTTGCGTGATCATGCCTTGAGTTGACATATCTCTGAAAGCAGTATCTAAGTGTCTCAATATAGCTTCAGTGGATGCATTCTCACATAATTCTATGACGTTATGTCTTGCCCTGCCTTGTAGAGACCATCTTAGTGCCTGAATCATAATAGCTGGAGGATATTCAGGTAGGAGACATTTTACATTGAATCTCCATTTGTAGTATGTGATGCCACCTTTCTGTATTGGCTTGTCCCCTGAAAAGAATGGGATCTTGGTTACTACGGTGGAAGTGAGTGGGGTGGGCGTAGCACTGAGAGCAGAACAAGTGCCTTGGGAATTGTGTAATAGTGATGAAGCACCTATACAAACCTTAGGCTTGGTATCTACACTTGGTATAACAAGCTGCTTGAGCGATCCTCTCCCGATACCTGCAACAGGAATGCTTTGCAACAAACGGGTGGAGGGGGTATAATGTGCTTGGCTGGGGTTATGAATACGTCTGATGGGGGTACAATGGATTTAAGTGGCACCCCAACTGGCATTACCACATACCCACTGGCATTCAATGCTTGTATCATCTCCTTTTCTGTCATGGGATTCTTACCTGTAGCCATCACGTAGAGAAACGCAAACAGTCGCATGTAAATATAATCACGGTAAACAAATCGTTCAAGGATTTGTTGTATTTATTGTACAACAGCTATCTGTCGTACAACCACAACTTAGTGAGAAATAAAAATCAGCTACTGTTTAACAGCTCTGAAAAAACAATAATGGGGTAATATTTTTGTCAGGATTAATACCAGTATTACTGCAAAATGACTTAATTTAAGTACACGAATATACCAAAATTTCTAAAGTGCTTGCTTGAGAAAGTTCTGCACTCCTGAAAGTTCTAGAACACCCCAAGAATATTAGACATAAGCTTTCACATCAAATAAACATAATGGTGTATAACACTAAACATGAATATGAATAATACAAAGACTTTGGTTCCATAATAAATTCTAAACATATCTTTGGAATGTTCATTAAATTAATGTGGAATTATTTCTAGTAACAAACAAGTCTTTGAATTGCTAAAGGCAATATGTCAGTATAAATTTAAACAATGACAGAGCAGCCCATAGCCTGGATTTGACTCAGTGATTTCTGTGCTGCATGTGATATGCGGGTCAAACCGTGCTGCTGGTTGGGAAAAAAAATGAACTGTGTAACTGTACCGATTAGCAAAATTAATGAGTTAAAACAAAATGACTAATGGAAATAAATGAGTCAAGAATAAATGAAAAATTTTACTTACAGTATCAAAAATCCTTCCGAACAAAAATATATAATCTTAACACAGAACACATAGCACGAAACAAATTTTTGAAAGTTCTATGCACACAATTGTTCATGTTCATTAACTGCAAAGATAATGACGTCCTCATGAGAAACAATATGAATAAAAATGTCTGTGCACTTCCTTTTTCTGTTCTGGTTGGAAAAAACACTAAGTCAGGAAAAGAGTTAACTTCCACCTCTTAACTTGCACTCTTTAGTCTGCATTGGTAGCGGTTCTTCAGTCTGGTTTGATTGTGGTTTAATTGTTTATCTGCCATGTTCTGTCCTGTCATTACTGCATGATGGGCGCCATTGTGAGCCGGGTGTTGTACAGAAGAAATGAACACAACACCCTCAGGTCGTGGGGTTTATTTAGTGTCATTGATACAAGACAAAAGAAAAACAGGAAAAAAAAACAGACATGAAAACCCTAAACATCCAGATACCACAATTCTCACAAATTGCATTCATTATAATAGGCATAGACACAATGAAAAAAGGTGTCATTAGTCCAGAGACGATATGATGAGTGCCTAGGGCATTTATTAAGTGTATGGCACTCGACATTATAATCCCCCTCATGCGCTTCATGCACTGATCAATCACTCACCCACTTGCGCACTCACTCATGACAAACGTGCAACTGGGTATATATATATATATATATATATATATATATATATATATATATATATATATATATATATATATATATAATTTGCATTGTTTGTTAATTCTTTTTTATTTTACTTTTTTATTTCATTACCGGTACATGCTGTTGTAATGTAACACCATGTTGGACTTAACTTTGTATATATTATTATTTTAGTTACATACTTTCTAATTACAACTAAAATTTTATTTTGTAAACATTAGAAAGTTTCTTGAAGGTTATTTTCCATTAGGTAATGGTTCTTTTTATTTTAGAAAATGTTAATTGTGACCTGAGGTCAAGTAGAAGACTATATAATCTGGTCACTGTAAAGATTATTCATTCATGTTTTAACAACAGTATTTGATTTGGAATTATTCAAATTATTTCTTATTTGGAAATACAAAAGTGCTCAGATAACATTCTTGGAAGTAAAGATTTGAATTTATACTGAAATTTCAAATAAGGATTTCTTCTTGGATTGTATTATTGTGACGCAACAAAAGACTGTTAGCACAGCAACACTTTACGAGTCATCACAGGCACATCAACACTTCAGCATTGGACTTAATTTGGATTTCCACTGAAGTTTATTCATAACTTTTATATTAGAACTTGTGTCTGTAATTCTATGATTATTTGGGATTTAATTCGCAATACTATAAGTTCTTTTTTACACTTCCACTTCATATTCTAGGGAAATAAATTATTTGTTTAATTTTACACAGCTTGTTGCTTTTCACTCTTTCCTGTTACTTATTTTAAGAGCATAGACTCGTAACAGCAAGTATATTGTGGGAATATTGTTTCCAGTATACATAGCTTGAAAGGTATCAAAGTTTTGGCACATGTCTGTTGGAGGATTCACACTTTCTACATTTGGCCTAGGTCTGTTACTTTAAGGAATCTGGCTTCTGCTTTAGGTCATAAGTGGTGGAGCTGCCTGTTTTACTGCATACAGAGATTCTCAGTTTTCCTCTAATATTTCAACACATTTTAATACCAATAATCACTCTCTACTCAATTTTTCTTTCATGCCAATAGATATTGTGCATGGAGGCATGAATAGACTCATAAAAGAAACTTACTGGATTCATAAATTAGATACTTTGTATCCTAATGGCCTTAATACCAATGCATTATATAAAATTGTATAAAATATATATTTTTTTTAAAATTGATAAAATGTATATCCTTTATAACAATATAATTATATGTATGACTGTTTGTCTCTATTTTATTTTATTATATATATATATATATATATATATATATATATATATATATATATATATATATATATATATATATATATATATATATATGCAAATGAATACATGAAATTCTGACTAGGGAAAACTTGAAGTAATCTGCAAATATTAACAACAATTTTTGCCAGCATGATTGAATAATGAATAAAGCTGAATACAAAATTATACAAATAGCTGACAGATGTAAAAAAAAAATTATAATTTCATTAGCACAGATTATTTAGATGGAGAGTATGGTCTTTATTTTTAGTAGAAGAAAAATATCTTAAATGATGAGTCATCCAATTTTTTTAGTTTTGCATCATTCATTCACTCACCTGTGAATATATATTGTTGATTTATCTCTTGTATCAGAGGGATTTCAGCATATTTTGACTGAATTTTTCACGATGGCCTTCATGTAATTTTCCTTGCTGTGTTTCAAAACATTTTCCCAAAGCAGCATATAATTAATTCATTTGTGATGGAAGCCAACAAAAGGCTTTGTTTTTGGCTTACATTTATGAATATTATAGCAAACACTGATAGCATACACAGTAAATATAATAACAGTAATTAGATATTTTTATGGAATCATCTGCACATTTCTCACGGTTCATTTATTATGCACAATAAAATATGCATCAACCTGCAGCTTAATCCGCTGCAAAAATATTTTAAAAAATACAACCCTAATTTAGTGTTCTTATTGTACTCCATTTCAATTTAGATGGATTATTAACAGAAATGCTTGAATTGTGGTTGAGGTTACTGATGTTAAGAGTGTCTTACAATACCATATACAATACTCCCTCACTATAAGGCCCATAGTTTATAACATTGTTTTATAAGGTGATTATGGTCATGGATGCCATTTTGTTAACTCAGTGTAATATTATGTATAATGTACTTCATTATAAGTTGGCCTCACTATAGTGTGGTATACTCCATGGCAGTCATGATTGACATTATAATGAGGGGGTGCTGTACAGCACAGCTTAATGGCACCTGTATTTGCTTTACATAGAACCTGATTTTTACTGCAGAAGGCTAATATCAGCCAGACATTTAAGTCTGTTAAATTCAGTTCAAGTTTTTATTTTCCCAGACTATTATCATATGAGGACAAGATGCATACATGAACATTAGTGTTGTGTTAAAACTTAAGAAGTTATACAGGTGTGAAAAGACAGCAAAAAACATAATTACACATACATGTACATGTATTAAAATGAAGGTTCGTAATTAGAAGCAGTAATAAACAAGAATGATAGATACTGTCTTGGGTAGCTATACATGGCAACGGTTGTTGTCAAATGACCATCAGTCCTTACTAACAAATATGCTTGGACACATTCATATTAGATTTTTTAAAATATATTATTTTTAAGGAGGAGAATGAAACAATGCTTCATTTTTTTTATGTACAAAAAGCCTACAAATATTCAACAGAAACAATATATAGTTTGTACTTAGTAGACTTGCCAGTTTGTATGATTTTGGATCTCTCAACACTGTCAACAAGAAAAATGGAGGCATGTATATTTTTCTAATTTCACGAGTTTAGTAGTGGAATGAAGAAAATATCCTAAATTCCTCTAACTCAAAATATATTTGCATGAAGTTATGCCAGTTCTATTGAGTTTATGATGACCCCAAACTCTGTTTTGATGTTTCTCTTATCTATGTTGGGAAGGAGACTAATTTTAAGGACTTAATTTTTAGCATAAACGTTTATAATGCATCTTAGACAAATTAAAAAATTTAATATAAGTTGTGGCAAGAACAAATTTTAGAGCAGATGAGAAAGTCTCACTCCAACTACCAGTATACAGTATTTTACTAAATTAAAAACTTGACATTGAATTGACTGTGTACAGATCAGTGCATATATCATACTCGATCTGATGCACAATAAGTGACCTCGACTTCAAAAGCCTCAGTGTTGGGTCAAATGAATATTTCATCTCAGATGATCCTCTAAGCAGTCTAATACTGAATATGATATCATTATTAAGTGAAAATACCAAACCTTGCACACTCACTCATCAAGACTAATTCATCTTCAAGGTATACAAATTCATCCTTGCCTAGAAATAGCAAAAATCAATTCTGTAATCACAAATCACCACTGTGGTGATCAGATCCTTCCCAAAAAAATGTTTGTTCTTTGCAAAAATCCTTCAACATATCCTCTAATTTTTTGGAGTAAATTGAATGAAATTGGAACATCCTATAATGGTACGTGTTGGAAAATAAACAAAACATTAGAGCTGCCATTGCAACTCATCTTTTGCTGGTTACCCAATAAAGGTTCCATTTTTACAGCTGAAATTACACCCATACGCAAATTTTTGAACTTTGCTGAAACTGGCTAACAAATTTTCTCATTTTATTGGATTTCCTTTTCATGAACTTAAAATCTTGCAAATGTTGAAATTTCTGAACCTATTAATGTCAGAGATCTTACAGAAACATGACTTACTGTCATGGAAACATGATTTACACTTAAGGAAACATGATTAGCTGTTATGGAAACATGATTAGCTTGTATGGAAACATGATTTGCTCATACAATCTGGAAAAAATATTTTGCAGTGCTGGATGTTGTTGCATTATGGGTAATAAAAGCATAGATACTTTAACCAAGGCTGCTCAGCAGTCACCTGTTTCTATATGGAAAATTTACATACTGACTACAAGTATTATATAGACTGACATGCAATTTATACTTGTATTTGGCTAAATTTGTGGAATGTGATTCCACAAACAAGCATCAAAACCCATCACTGCTTATGTAGCATACCTCATGTAGTATAAATCACAGAGATGACATGGTATTGTGATCGCATATTGGTCATGCATACCTGGTTTGTACATACCTCTCAAAGGGTGAACCTCAGCTATATACCACACCCTCCCATTGACCATGATTGTGTGGAATACATTTTGTCATGCTAGTCAGCTTCCATCCTGCATGACAGAACTATTTGATGTAAACTCAACAAAAAATCTTTATGTTTATGTAAATAACTGTTATCATTTAATACTTATGTCTTGTTTGGAAGGTATTATCTTCACAGATTTTTAATTCTAACTCATTATATTTGCATTTTTGAATCTTTAGTTAATTGGCACCATATAGCTAGTATTGTGCAGAATATGTCCCATTAAAACCCACACCTGCTAAATACATAGATACGTACATTTAAGATAAAATGGAGAACACAGCTATTTGAACATTGTAAAAGGACAATAGAAATAATTTTGGGAAGAAAAAAATATTTTTGAGGAGAAATGCATAGTCTAATCTCCAGTGGCCTAGTGGTTAGAGTGTCCACCTCGGATGCAGGAGGTCACAGGTTCGAACCCTGGCCAAGTCATACCAAAGACTTTTAAAAATGGTACTAACAGCTGCCTCGCTTGGCGCTCAGCATTAAGAGGTTATTGTTAGGACTGGTCGGCCTGGTGTCAGGATAATGTGACTGGGTGGGACATCATGCCACATGTCTGCAGCATGATGCCCCAGTGCTATACATCACTATAAACTGTCACACTGCAGACATCGTAGTGATATGACTGAAATTTTTTCAAAGCTACGTTAAAATCTAAATCACACACACACACACACACACACACACACACACACACACACACACACACACACACACACACACACACACACACACACACACACACACACACACTAATCTTAATTCACTTTACAATTCCATATATGTTTGCAGACACTAATTATAGCTTTATACAGCAGATACTGTCAGGTTCTAGTATACTCATAACTTAGGTTTCTTTAGATATTAACTTTCTCTCAATCCATAGCTCCAATTCTGTCTGATCTGGTCTGATTTAGTTCATTTCAGTTAGATTCTTTTCATTTGTCACATTTCACTGCATGTGTTTTCAAAAGTAACTGCTGTGCATTCTGTTGGATACAGTTTGCAATAAAACCTGTCATTGCCTGTTGATACCTCACAGAGGGCAGATGCTTTCCCAAATCAGGCATTCTTTGAAAGGATACAATATTTTAGTAACGTTGATAATGACTCACCCATTCACCCAATTTGTCATGGTTGGATACTTGGGAATTTGTGTTTTGAAAGTAACAATGATGTCTGCATGGGACAAGGTGTTGTCTGGCAATGATGTCTGCATGGGACAAGGTGTTATCTGGCAATGATGTCTTCATGGGACAAGGTGTTATCTGGCAGGTATGCCAACATCATATTCTTCCCGATACAGTTTTTTTGTTTATTTATAAATGCTAGAGTTCCAGTTTGTGTTTATTCATAAAGTATACACGTTGTGCTTGACAAAGTTAATTTATATACGGTAGATTGAGAATTCCTTTAAGATAGGCTGGTTCATGTTTCTTCATTAGTATTCATAGATAATAGAAGCCAGCTATCGTGATTACATATCACATTTCTAGTGGAGTAGGATAGAATCAGATATTTCTCACTTTGAGCCTATTGTTTGTTCAGAATAAGCAATAGTTATCAACAATTATAGGACAGGTTAATGATGTAATAAGTCTGATTTCAGTATTAAATATCTAATTACTTCATTTCTTGATGGATCATGCACTCATTAACAGTGATTTAAAGATCATATTTTGTCAGAGATTTGAACTATTTCTCCTTTATTATGGGGTGACATCAAATTAGTAATGATCAAAAGAAATGTTTTATAAAACTTAAGTTGAATTAATGCATTTTTTTTTTAATTTGTTTTGGGATGAAAAAATTTATCAAGTTAGATATATCATTTATTTCACTTAGCAAAATGCTGAATGTAATTCCAGTTTTTATAAATAGACAGTGGATTTTGCTATGTGACAGACACGTGATACTAATATGGAAATTTTTATACATTGGTAAATTATGGATCCTATTATTAATAAACAGGCTCATGAAGGAAAATTAGGTGCTACCCAAAATAAAAGTTTTAGATCACCAGGCCTTAGGGCCAAGTGAGCTAAATGAATGATGCTGTGTCCATCTGTCCATATGTCCATCAGTGTCTGCTTGTTACCAGGCTGGAGACTGTTTTTGCTGAGAATTTGATCAGACTTGGAACACATGTTTATATCATCAAGATCTCAAGACAAGGTATGGTGTGGTCTTTCATCTGATTGGCTGATCCTGTTACCACTCAAGAGGACATATGTCTAATTTAATTTTGATCAGACTTGGAATATATGTTTACATCATCAAGATTTTGGACTAGATCAATAATGAAGTGAGATCTACATATATTACTGAGACATTCGTGCCTTTGATTGGCTTTGCTTGTTACCACTCTGGAAGCCATCATATTTTGATCAAACTTGGAATATAGGCTTATATAATCAAGATCATGGATGATTTCAATAATGGACACAATCCACACATGTTAATGAGATGATCTTGCATGTATTTGCTCAACTATTTACCACTCTAGAGACAAAATTGTACATCCAGAATTTAGTAAACAGATGTAAGTAATCAAGTTATCCAATGAGTTTTATTATGCGCACATATTAAGTTCAGTCTAGTTAAAAACAGTTTTTAAATCTTATGAAATTAAGTAAGTTTTTTTTTTTTTTACAATACCTGTCTTCTTTCGAAAGAAAAATGGGGAAGTATCACATGATATTGACTATTAAGAATTACATGTTTGGTTACACAGAGTTCTTCTCCTTGCATAATATTGTGTTCTTATTATTTCCAAATTTTCACAAAGATGTTTTAAATTAAATTACAGTATTTGTCTTCACTTAAAGCATTTGATTGTTGTAACTGACATGTTGAATTAAATCCAATTGGATTGTTTTGCTCCAGGTTGGAGTTGTCCAGATTCCAATTATGTTGGCAAAGTGTTGGGTTCCACCAGGAAGAAATATTTATACACACACTTAGAGTACAGTTGACAGGTCAAAATTCAGTTAGTATTTACTTAAGGCTCCTTTCACATATTTATGATTCAAGCATCACCAAAGATTAAAATTTATTTATATCTGTACTCTGCAGGAAATGTCTATGGGATAAGAACTGTCTTGTTTAGGTTAGTGCTTATGAAAAAACACACTTCTGGGTGACATTTGAGTCAAATGCTTATTCATTAGTTTAACTTTTTCACCTCCAACATGAGACAGATTTTGCTGATCTACATTTCATAACTTAGGGTTTATGGAAATGTTGGACTTGCAAAGGTAGTTAGATTAATTATTTATATCAGCTAATTAATATGTCTCACATCAATCAAATTTTCATCAAGGCTCTCAGTGGGATTTTTAAAGTTATATTCCAGGACACTATCCTTGAAAAAAAATTTGGTACATGATAAAATGCAAGTGTTTCACACACCGCAGAAGGATTTAAAATATGATGGATTAAAAGTATGCTTATCAAAGCAAAATGTCACAGCATGTAATTAGTGTTTTGATCAAAGCAATAATTAGGAACCATCAGTCATTTAATAAGTGGCTTAATCACATTATATACCAAGATTTGGCCTTTGCAGCTTCACCAAATCCCACTGCAGTCACTTAAACTTTGTTTGGTAGCCTGCACAGTACATCATTGATACTTGCTTTGCAAAAATGGGAAATAAAGAGAAGTTTGGTAACGAAAAACTTACATACTGAGCACGCAGCTATTGGAAGTTTCATGTGTCCAAAATAAAAATTATGCAGATTTTGACATCCCATAGCAGCCTGTTCTATATATTCTGCCCTTCCCTAGACTGATGTCTGCAAATTCCCTATGTAGCTACAATCTAGGCAAGTCATGACTAAGACATAATGTAAGTGATCTATCAATGCAGATAATAGTACCTTCCCCAATGTAAAAATACCCACACAGATTAGTATATTTTTAATAATGTCATTTTTTGGACAAACATAAAAATTGGTACCCACAAAAATAAATGAATTCATTGTTTACATTGAAGTTATAAAGCACCTGTGTTGTTCTTTTCATCAGGAAGGTTGTTAATCCTGTATTTAAAGCAAATTTATGTTTCATTTTCCATTGCTGTCTCTTTTTCTTTTGTAAGAAGAGATTAAGTATCAGTCAATAATTTTGCATTACTAAATCCACAAAGGAAAGGTACTTACATATAATAGTAAGAAATGACAAATGTAAAGGTAGAGAATTAGTAGAAACTGATTTTCAATACACCATTTTGGACCAAAGAATAATTATCATTAACATGTGAGTCGTTAATACGTGTTGTATTAACTCACTTATAAGTCAGGTCCAACTGCAAACTGTACAGACCTAGATCTGCTGTTGCATAATACACCGGCACATCTGGATCTGTGCAGTTTATTAGGATTAATCAGTAGAACAAACAACCTTGACCCTGATCTGCAGGTGCATTATGTGATGGCAGATCAGGAAGATTGTTGTTTGCAGTTTTTGTATGTACTTCCAGAAGCATTTTTGTAATCAAGAATGGGAAATGAAAGTAGGCAAGATTAGTTTTTTAAAAGATTCATAGTAAAGCATAATTTAAATATATGTTCAGATTATAAAACTATTATAATATTAACAAAAAACCAGATATGGAATTAAAATCAATAGTATTTAATCAAGACTTTGTCATATATTGTATAAAACTGTTAGCCGCCAGTTTTTGTTGATTGTTGTAATATGAAATATAAGACAGCAATTAGTAGAGATTGAAAAACTTTCATTTCAAACTTGTAATGTGTCTATGGTAAATAGCTGAGATTGAAAAACTTTCATCTCATACCTTTACTATATCCACTGTAATTAGTAGAAATTGAAAACCACTCATTTCATACTTGTACCGTGTCGATGGTAATTAGTTGAGATTGAAATCTTTCATTTCATACCTGTACCATGTCTACTATAATTAGTGGAGGTTGAGAACCTTTCATTTTATACTTGTACCATACACTGCTTTAGAGTCATAAAAATCCTGTATAAAAGACCATTTACAAAGCAGTATAACGCCTGCTGTCTGTCCTTATTGTCCCTAATAACCTTTAGGCTATTAAGACCCCTGTGTCACAGTACTTGGCCAAAGAAGATCAGAGTCATGCTGGCTTGAGATGATTTGAGTCAGAGAATCCATTTGAGTTATAAGATGACAGTTTTTTCAATGAGATTTTGTATACAGTCAGTGTCAGTATCTGGAACAATTTGTAAATTCATGTTATTGGGAAGCATATGCTAGATTTCCCTGCACACAAAGGGTTTGTGGACATTTTCATTTTTAGACTTTACACAGAAGTTGTGTGTGTGTGTGTGTGTGTGTGTGTGTGTGTGTGTGTGTGTGTGTGTGTGTGTGTGTGTGTGTGTGTGTGTGTGTGTGTGTGTGTGTGTGTGTGTGTGTGTGTGTGTGTGTGTGTGTGTGTTAGATTTTTAATGTAGTTTTAACAATTTTTCAGTCATATGATTACATTGTCTGCAGTGTGGCAGTTTATAGCGATGTCTAGCATGGGGGCATCATGCTGCAGACATTTAGCATTATGTCCCACCCAGTCACATTATTCTGACACCAGGCCAAGCAGTCCAAATACTATCGTCTTAATGCTGAGTGCCAAGCGAGGCAGCTGCTGGTACCATTTTTGTAAGTCTTTGGTATGACTCAGCTGGTTTTGAACCCGTGACCTCCTATATCTGAGGCAGATGCTCTAACCACTTAGGCCATTGGAGTGGTCTTTCATAGAAATAACAAGGAAATCAGGGTTTGTGTACATTCTCATTTTAGGACTTTACCTAGAAATAACAAGTAAATCAGGGTTTGTGGATATTTTCTTTTGCAGACTTTACATTGAAATATTAAGGAAATAAGGGTTTGTGGATATACTCTTTATTAGACTTTACATATAGAAATAACAAGGAAATAAGGGTTTGTAGATATTCTCTTTTCCAGACTTTACATATAAAAATAACAAGGAAATAAGGGTGTGTGGATATTCTCTTTTTTAGACTTTTTTAGACTATATGTAGGAATAACATGGAAATAATTTACTTCAGTTATGCACTTTCCTTTGTATGATTGAAGTAAATCATGTTGTCAGTTCTGACTGATTAATAATAAATGAAATACCTGTAGAATATAAGTTTTTCTCAGACATAACTTCTGACAATCATTGAGACATGAATTGAACTGTAAAGTAATCCTATCCACTCTAATTACAGGAGCACAGGCTTGTGTGTTAGCTTTCTCTGTGGTAGACAGGGATTCATTTGAAGCTATCGAATCATGGAAAAGAAAGGTAAATAAATCACATCATGGTTTGATTATATGTATGTCTAGATACAGATCTTAGTGATATACACAGATGTGGCATACATAACACTGCTATCAGTACTCCACTTTCTCTCCTTGAAATATAATCATCCTAATAATTTCTAATCAAGAAAGAACACCACTTGTGATAATGTATGAAGACTTTTAAAATATTGTGATAGTTTATATGTATACTTTACAGTAATATATGCATAAAGTCTTTATTAAAAGTATTTCAGATGAAATTATTGACAGTATGAATAGTTTGAATGACAATATTTGAAAATTATTCTGCTTTCAAAAAGAGCTTGCAGACATTCTAGATGAAAAGCATCCCAGTGCAAATGAATGATTGTTATTTTTGTTGTTGTTATGGGTTTAATGCCATTTTCAGCACATGATAGGCTATACATGGTGGCCAGTATATTTAGTGGAGGAAGAAAACATGAAGAACAACCGGCCCACATGAAGCTACTGACAACATTTCTCACATACTCATGTTGGCCAAGCCTGAGACTCAAACTCATGCAGACAGAGGTGAGATGTCAATGGTCTGTAAAGGCAAGTGTCTTAGACCACTTGACTACGCAGGGACCCTGTTATGAATGCAGTTAAAATGTTGAGAGTAAGTGAATGGATATTTTTGAGAAAGACTAAATTATGCACCAAGTTTCAAACAACATGGCCCCATTCTATTTAAAGGAACAATTTCATATTAGAAAAAAAGGCAACAACTCCTCAGTTAGGATAAATTTCAGCTTACTCTCTTTCCAGTCCAAAACACTTTTCAGTATTCAAGACCACTAATCTGGAACAGAATCCCAAAGGAAATTAGAGAAGGAAAAGAAATAAATACATTTAAGTTTATGAAAAGTGATACCAGTTTGATCTGACAAATAAATGTACTATACAACTTAAAGTTTAAATTTTAAACATTCCATTTTGTCATCTCACTATTTTGCAGCATGTTCTTACAAAATTTCTGCTTCTTTTGTCCATATAGGATTAGTTCTATGCAATAATTGTGCCACTCTCTGTAACTCATTAACCCTGCATGCCACATTTGTGCATAATGCGGATGTAGCTTACATCTGAGTTCTGTACCGTCAACATCATTTACATTACACCAGATTGAGTGGTATTACAGAATAGTAGACATACAATGATACCAAATAATCAAGGTCAATGGGGGGGGGGATAATTCCCTGAGGCCCATGCCGAACAACACTTTTTAATTTTATAAAAGAAAAATTTTGTTTGAACAAGAACTATGAGAGGCCCGGGTGTTTCTTACCCCAGGGCCCATGATCGCTGTCCATGGTCCTGCAAATAATATAGACTTGCTAAATGCATTACAGAATACAGTGGGAAAGACCTAAATTTTGAGAACCAATTTTTTTATGCCAAAAATTACCACTTTTTGGAACTGGAGTTTGTATCTGGATTCTAGACCTTTTGGCCTGAGGTCTAAAACCAGTCCAAACTGTACATGGAGTGGTGAACCTTTGCAAAAAGTTGGATAAGTTTGAGATTTGGAGTTTAAAGTGGCAGGGACACAATTATCATTGGTCCAGTACACAAAAAGAAAGACTCCAACTTGTACCCTTTTGCACATGTGTGAGTGAAACAATGTCTTTTATACACATAGTTATCTGGCTGAACGAAAATCTTGGATGTATTCAGAAGCAATTCCAAAATGTGTTTCCTACCCCCATTTCAGGCAAAAATGCAAAGAATCTCCAGGGGTCAGTGAGTTAAATAAAGTCATTATCATCATCATCATCATCATCATCATCATCATCATTATTATTATTATTATTAATTCAGTTCTCTTTTTGTACTCTTATGTTTGTTTTAGCTCAAATGACTATGAGACCAAGATAGCCTATGTTTTGTCCTGCATCTGTCACACGTCATACATTGATCAACAATTGCTGTTGACAAATTCTTATTAAAACCTACTGGACCAGTTTTGACCAAACCTGATAGGAAGCATCCTGGCATAAAGACCTTTTAAATTTGTATACATTATGCCAATCCACCTGTAACTATTGCCACTGTTACTAAAATATCAAAATCTTTAAACAACTTCTCCAAAGTCTAAGAGTAGTATTTGACCAGATTTAATAGTAAGTATCTTGTCATGAAAACTGTTCATATTTATGCCAACCTGCAATCAAATATAGCTGCCATTAGCATATTCTTCTAAACAGCTGCTTAACAGAATCTGACAAATTCATACATGGGACAGAACAGAGAGGTCAGCTTAGGACAGATCAGGAGATTTGTAAAATTTGATCATGAATTTTGACTTCAAAATAGGGAGGGTTTTCATCTACCTTAATTTTAGCATACCAAAGTACAGCCACTGAACAAATTTCCATTTCTTGAACAGTTAAATAGGCACTCCATCTCATCATATTCACAGTAACTTGTCTCCATTTGTACTCTTGTATGTACCATGAGAATTTTTAGAATCTCTTTGGAGATCATTGTTTGGATTATATTTCTGGCAGTCCTTATCATTGTTGATCCTAACAGTTAGGAGATGATGTATTGTGCATTATTCTTATCAGACTTGTCACATGCATATCCAATGCAATTAGCCAGGGGAAATATTTGTCACTTGCATATCCAATGCAATTAGACCAAGGGAAATTTCTGTCATGGAAATATTCAATGACTGACAATTATCAGTATGGATGAAAAGATATAATACAACTTACCTAATCAGATTAGAGAGCATTTATTGCACTCCCAAGCATCTTGTTTTAATGTCACTTTGATTCTCATGAACCACTGAGTCATACAATATGCTATCACACCCATTGTGATTGTTAGCCTAATTTGCAGACTCCTTGGCTGCTATCATTATCATCACTATCACCATCAATATTGTTGTTGTTATTGTTACTATTCATATTATTCCAATAATAATAATAATAATAATAATAATAATAATAATAATAATAATTATTATTATTATTATTATTATTATTATTATTATTATTATTATTCAGCTGCCATTATGATTTCTTATGAATAATGAATAAGTTAAACATTAGTAATACTTATATGAATATTTTATCTAAGCAAGCAAGGATGCATTCTGCAGTCAGTTTTACAAATTGGTATTCCATGGAATCTTGTGGATATCTTGTTTACATCCATGTCAAGAACACGAACTAAGTGAAAGAAATAAAACTACTTGCAGTATGGTAAATGAATTCCTAAAATCCTAACATTTCTGTAAATTCCAATTGTTCAGAGTAATCTGAATAAGTCCAAAGTAGAGTGATGTCACTACTGTATAGATGTGTCAACAGTACAGAAGACATCACTGATATAATCCCAAAATGTCTTTAAATGAATTCACCATAATTCCAATAAGCTATTAATCCAAATATATTTGAATGAATTCACAGTAATTCTATACAGCTATTATATATCCAAATAGTTTTTAAATGAATGTTCTAGCACTGCAATTCCAAAGAATGATTATAATAAATGTCTCAATCCTCTCATATAACTCTTCCAAGACCACTTCAGCTGTCTTATTCTGCATAATAATTTTATTATACATAAAGCTATCATACAGTTACTAAAACATAAGGACTGTTCAATGACTCATTTACATTGTGCATCGAACCAGTAAACAAGAGATGATATGGGTCTCTGCATGATAGGTCATTCTTTCCACTGTAGCAGATTTTATAACCAGCTTTACAGGAAGTGTAGAATGTATATTCAAGTCCCTATGAACTGATTCCAACCAATGAAATTCCCATTTCCAACTATCACTGAATTTTGCTATGGTTTTATATGCTTAGATTTTGGCATTTTAGCATTTGGAGATAATGCACTCTTAGACATCTTGACAAGCTTTAAATACCAAAGCCAAACCAACCCTCTTTCATGCAACTTAAGCTTTTTAGTGAACCAACCATAATTAATAAACATATTTAATCCTGACCAATGTACTTCTGATAACATGTTGTATGGAAATGTACTTCTGATAACATGTTGTATGGACTCTAATCCATCACAACAACTTTAAGAACCTGTTATAAGTCTATGCTCTCAAAATAAGTAACAAGAAAGAGTGAAAGACAACAAGCTTTGTAAAATTTAACAAATAATTTATTTGCCTAGAATACGAAGTAAAAATAAAAAAAAAGAATATAGGGTATTGCAAATTAAATCCCAAAATAATCCAAGAATTACAGATGCAAGTCCTGTAATTAAAGTCCTAATAAAATTCAAAATAAACCAAAAAATGAAGGCAATGATGCATCTGTTATAGCTTCTAGTGTGTTGATGTGCCAACAGTCCTTTGTTGAATTACATACATATAATTCCAGGTTTGAATACACTATAAATTCTAGTGAATGTCTCTATCCAAGAATTTTATGAGAGCACTTTTGTATTTCCACAGGAAATAATCACTGGAATTGAATAATTTGAAGAAATAAAATTCAGCTAAACTGGACACAACATAATATACAATTTCAATTTGCTAGATCTTAAAGCAACTGATAAAATCCTCTCAGTTACACTATTTATAGTTCTCTACTTGATCTCAGGTCACAATTAGTATTTTCCAAAAAAAACATTACCTAATGGAAAATAACCTCTATAATGATCCTAATGTTTATAAAACAGTAACCTGAATTATGTATAATTCACTTAGGAAATTCCAAAACCTTGACCCAAATAAACACATTTACTTCTTCTATTAATAATAATAGTGATTTTAAACCCATACGGATAGAGAATAATTTAGCTATGTATTAGTTGTTTACAATGAATAAAATATAAAAAAATGAATTTGGGTTAAGCAGAAATGAACTCAGTTTTGGACAAGGTCAAGTCCCACATACAGTGTTACATTACAATAGCATGTAATAAAATAAAATAAAACTAATTAATAAACAAAGCAAATTAAATATACATAACACTTCCCCTCATAAAGAAAACAAAAGTTTTATGCAGTAAAGCTTGTTAGTCAAATATACTTGTGGTAAAAAAAAGATAAGATGAAATCTTATGAATGACACAAAGTATATATGAAACAACATATTTCTATACATGTGAAAGTGCATCTGCTATTAAATTGTCTTTTTCCTTAACATGCCTGATGTCAATATTAAACTTGACCTTAATAATCTCTGATTTTTGTTTTTCATCTTGCCGATGAAAGTAAGGAGGTTGTGATCACTTAATACAATAATCAGAGAAGGAGTTAACTAATGTAGACTTCCAAGTATTGTAATGCCAATATCAAAGCCAAATGTTCCTTTTGAGCTGTGGAATAATTTCTCTGGTGCTTATTTCATTTCTTAGAAAAATAGCATACTAGATGATCTACACCATTTTTGTTTTTGTGAATCAATACTGCTCCAACCCCAACATCACTTGCATCAACAGACAGTTTAAATGATTAACTGAGATTTGGAGCTGTGTAAGAACTGGTGCACTCATAAGTATGGCCTTTAACTTATCAAAAGCCTCCTGACATTTATCAAACCAATGAAACTTGGTTTTCTTGCTCAATAAATTTGTCAGGGGTTCAGCAATTATGGAAATATTGCAACAGAATTTCTGATAATATTCAGCCATACGGAAAAATCACATCAGTTGCTTATTTCTGATTGGCACAGGGAATTAAGAGATAGCCTTGACCTAAAAATAACGAAAAATCACATCAGTTGCTTATTTCTGATAGGCACAGGGAATTAAGAGATAGCCTTGACCTATAGGTTTAACATATACATGTCCCACGATATGTCCTAGAAATGTTACACAAGTACAGCAAAACTCACTTTTGCATAAATTAATTGTCAAATTTGCATCAGTGAGTCTGTCAAAAGAATTTCCCAAATGTTGCTAAATGATCTTTCCAGGTGTCATTGTAGATGATGATGTCATCAATGTAAGCATCACAGTTATCTAGACCAGATGTAATCATGTTCATTAAACATTGAAAAGTACTAGGCGACCCTTTCATCCCTAACGGCATCACTTTATATTGATAAAGTCCATCTGGAGTCACAAATATCAAAATTTCATTTGCTCTTTCTGTCAGTGGAATTTGCCAAAATCCTTTCAGAAGGTCAAATTTGGTGACATAATTTGTATTTCCAATTTGATTAATGCAGTCATTGATTCCTGGTAATGGAAATGAATCTGTTTTAGTCACACTGTTCACCTTTTTATAATCAGTTCACATGCGGAAAGTATTATCTGGTTTCGGAATAAGTATACATGATGAACTCCAGTCACTTTTACTCAGCTCTGTGAAATCATTTTCCAGTAAATACTGAATTTCTTTTTTCAAACCTTCCTGTTTGAGAGGGTTCTTCCTGTACAGGTGTTGTTTCATAGGTGTGGAATTTACAATTTCAACATCATGGTAGATTTTATTTGTTCATGTAGGAACATCTTATAAGTGCTCATATTCAAGTAATAACTGTTTTAGTTCATTCTTTTCTTGTTGCTGCAAATGTGAAAGTTTCTGGTCCATATTATTCATAATTTCTGATTTCTGAAGATTTGTTTTTCCAAAGTCAATACCGTCTGATTGCATTTCTTTACTTAAATCCTAACTGTATGGGGCAGGTACAACTAAATTAATTGCATGATTAACCTAGCTATCTCTCTCAACATACTGCAACCCCTTTAATACATTTACATTCCAGGAGTACTATTATTATAATTTAACTCAATCAATTTCTTCTTAACTTTGTAAGGGCTATAATACCTAATCTGAAGAAAATTTCGAAGAACGAGCAAGAGAGACAGAACTCCATTACCAGACGGAAAAATTATCTCCATTGTAGCTCTGTTGTACCTTAATTTCACATTTGACTTGAATTGCTGGATGCCAAATTCAAGCATAATTAGCTGAAAAATTCCAGATGTAAAATTTTACCCTTGATCAGATTGGACAGATTTGAGAAGGCCAAATTGAGTAAAAAACCTTATCAAAGTTTTTACTATTGTTTTAGTTTCAATATTTCTCAAAGGAATTGCCTCTGGGAATCTTGTAGATGTACACATTATGGTCAACAAGTATTGGTCTCCATTTTCTTATAAGAATCCCATTTTTAATGAAATAACAAACAGGTACTTCTGTGACTTCAGTTTCACTAATGGCCCTTTGAAACAAACAGGAGTGCACAGAATCTTTTTCCTGTTCGATGACAAGTGATTGTCGTTTGTCACCCTGATTAGATAAAAGAGAATGAGTAGTTAAGAGAGGATCACTGATCAATACCTTTTGATTGATCCAAATTAGGAGTTAAAGTGACCTCATCAAAAGCCTGACCAATACATATGTCAGCTAAAGGAATACTTTCCTGATTAACATTATTCTCAAGAGCATTCTTTGCCATAGCTCTGGTAACTGCACAAGCTGGGTATAAATCAGTGATTGTTTTTTTCAGTAGGATCAACTTTCTGATCAAACAAGGCTTATCAGTTACAAGTGGATTAACCACAACCGTATCTCCAGCCAGGTCACTGCCTAGTAATAAATGAATGCCCTCAGTGGGTAAAGAAGACACTATTCCGACTGTCACGGGTCCTGAAACTAAGTCTGATGACAAATTTACACAATGGAGAGGAACATTAACAAAGCCGCACTCTGCTCCCTGAGTAAGAACACTCTCATTAGAAGTAGACTTCTCAGAAAAAGGCAATGTACCTGATAATAAAAGACTCTGAGAAGCTCCTGTGTCCCTTAAAATTTTAATAGGGATAGGATTGGCCAAATATCCCAAGAGTGATATAGAACCCTTCGACATGAATGGTTCTTAATTCTCCATAATAAAATCAGACTGGGGTTTATTAGACCCAACAAATGTATTGCTTTCAATACATGACCATGACCTTGACCTCTTAGAAATAAGAGCATTTGGAATAGGTCTGTCTTGATTCTGATGCTTATTTTTCAATTTGAAGCAATCAGAAATAATGTGTCCTTTCTTCTTGCAATAGATACATGTAGGAAGAGACAAGAACTTCTGATCAATCTTATCAGAAACTTGATTGGTCAAGCAGAAATGAACTCAGATTTGGACAAGGTCAAGTCCAACATACCATGTTACATTACAATAGCATGTAATGAAATAAAATAAAATAAAACTAACAAACAAAGCAAATTAAATATACATAACACACCAAAGCAGAACCTACACTTTAGAGAGAATAAAAGTAATGTTAACTGTTTTATGCTGATTTAGCCTTATATTAATCCAGCCATAATTAGTTAACATCTTTAATCCTTTCAGAGTTACTTTCATCACTGAAGACAAAATGACCTGCCAGCAGAATCAAAGGGTTGTTAATTGTTTTATGCTGCTTGAAATTAGCAGCTAAATTAACTTGTCTTACTTAATCCAGTTTACAGTGAAGTAATCATAGTCACTATTACAGTAAATATAATGCATTTGGAAACAAGGTGTGGAAATAGTTGCAAAATTAAATTGTTCAATAATAATTTTGCATACATGGGAATTTTTAATGTTTGACAGGAGGGATGGGAGACCTCTCTCATCTTAGGAGGAGAAACCTAATGGCAGGAAGGTTTACATGTATGCAGATTTGACAGAAAGTATCCTAGCTTGAATGCCTTAGATTTATACAAAAGATTACATTCTGTCATCAAATATGGCTGCCATTACTAAATGTAGAAAAACATTTACACAACTTTATCTAACTAGAGAAACCTTGTAATGTATTCTCATAGCATATGGAATCAACAGCACTGTAAAAATTTCAACAGAATGCAATCTACTGACCCAGATTGCTTGCCCAGCTTCTCATGTGATTGGCTATTAGACAGATATGAATCAGCTTACCAATCTCAGGCCCACTTGAGCTTCTTGTTTTGTTTTGTCATTTACATCTGTCACAGTATGTATTTTTGTTTGTATATCATCTAATGGCATATCAGCACACTACTGGCCATATAGTTCAGATTTTATTTAAAAACATTAACTTCTGAAAATTGAGAGATAACAATTGCCACAAACTTTTAGTTCTGTTAGGGGCCAACATTTTATCGTTAAGATCACTTAGTCTGAATTTATTTTGTGCATGATAAATAACGTTTACAGTGTCTGCTGGCGACATTGAAATGTACCGTAGAGGCAAGCTATGCTGTTGTTGATTACATTCTGATTTCATTTACAGTTCATGGCTAATGAGAATTAATTATAAAGTGATTTTTTCACCATTAAATACCCCGATTTTGTGTTTTTATGAATCATTATGACACATTCTTGTTTGAATATATCACAGTCTAAGGCTCCCTTATGTATAATGCAGATTAGTTGTAACAGCATTTTATAAATGTGCCATCAAACCGGTCAGTCTAAGAGGTCACACAGTCTCCATAAAGACAGCCAACAGTTCACATAACTGTCAGTCTATATGATCTAAAAGGTCACACAGTCTCCATAAAGACAGCCAACAGTTCACATAACTGTCAGTCTATATGATCTAAAAGGTCTCACAGTCTCCATGAAGACAGCTAACAGTTCATATAACTGTCAGTCTGTATGATCTAAAAGGTCACACAGTCGCCATAAAGACAGCCAACAGTTCACATAACTGTCAGTCTGTATGATCTAAAAAGTCATACAGTCGCCATAAAGACAGCCAACAGTTCACATAACTGTCAGTCTATATGATCTAAAAGGTCACACAGTCTCCATAAAGACAGCCAACAGTTCATATAACTGTCAGTCTGTATGATCTAAAAAGTCATAGCCTCCATAAAGACAGCCAACAGTTCACATAACTGTCAGTCTGTATGATCTAAAAGGTCACACAGTCTCCATAAAGACAGCCAACAGTTCACATAACTGTCAGTCTATATGATCTAAAAGGTCACACAGTCTCCATAAAGACAGCCAACAGTTCACATAACTGTCAGTCTATATGATCTAAAAGGTCTCACAGTCTCCATGAAGACAGCTAACAGTTCATATAACTGTCAGTCTGTATGATCTAAAAGGTCACACAGTCGCCATAAAGACAGCCAACAGTTCACATAACTGTCAGTCTGTATGATCTAAAAAGTCATACAGTCGCCATAAAGACAGCCAACAGTTCACATAACTGTCAGTCTTTATGATCTAAAAGGTCACACAGTCTCCATAAAGACAGCCAACAGTTCATATAACTGTCAGTGTGTATGATCTAAAAAGTCATAGTCTCCATAAAGACAGCCAACAGTTCACATAACTGTCAGTCTGTATGATCTAAAAGGTCACACAGTCTCCATAAAGACAGCCAACAGTTCACATAACTGTCAGTCTATATGATCTAAAAGGTCACACAGTCTCCATAAAGACAGCCAGCAGTTCACGTAACTGCCAGTCTATATGATCTAAAAGGTCATACAGTCGCCATAAAGACAGCCAACAGTTCACATAACTGTCATTCTGTATGATCATTAAGTTCACATTCTCCATCAAGACAGTTAGCAGTTCACACAACCGTAAGTTCACATTCTCCATCAAGACAGTTAGCAGTTCACACAACTGTAAGTCTGTATGATCAAAAAGTCTCCATCAAAACTCCTAATGGTTCACTTTGTGAAGTTATAGAAAGAGTGCTATCTCATCTGACAAAAAATATGTAATAATGCCATATGAAATCCACTTAGAATGGTATTAGAATGACATAGCTGTATGTGAAAGGAAGTTGGTGTAACAACTCTTGCAAGTCAAAATATCAGAGCTTTTGGTCAAACACTTACGATGCATTTGTATGAAATCTTATAATATTAAAAACAAACCCAGTCACTTCTTAATCCTGACAGTATTGTTCTTCACTTTGACAATGTATGGTTTCAAGTGGAACCACATAAACTTAATTCATGTTCCCACCACTTTATGAAGTGCAGCTGCAACAGTAGTACATTTTGTGTCATGGTTAGCAATGGTTGCAATCAGAGAGTTGAATCCTATTATCAGCAGTGTTCAAGTTGTTAAAAGTTAGTCCTAACTCTCTTTGATAAATCAGCCAGTATTATAGCTAGTAAATACTGTATAATCATCACTCTCAGGTCAATGACCTTGAATTACATTCTTTTCATCAGGAATTCAAATGAATTTCCCATCTAATTTAACATAAAAAAATTCAGACTGTTACCCAGCCTCTCTGATTACTTACAGACTTGAATAGAGACATTGAGTTTTAGCTGTACAGTTTTAATTCAAATCTTTCTACGGTTGTACATTACTCATTGTTATTATTGTAAGGAACAAATATTAACGACCCCACCCTTTAAAATTTGTATGTCTTAATAATAAGTTATATTTTACTTTACAATTATGGATAATATTTTAGATCATATTTTTATCAAGTTTTTTATTGCAGTCCTTGAAGTTTTAGATCATTATAATTCTTTTCTGGCATTTGTAGAATATCAGAGTTTTTAATACAATTGTATGAGTTAGAAGCATAGTGTTTATCCCATGGGAAGACTATTCTTCTAATAATTTTTAGTTTCTTCATAATTAAAAGCAAAATAAATATATATGTATGTGTGGCTTTTTGTGAATTGTCAGCTTTTGAAGACCTCTGTAATAGCAACTTTAAACTTTTTTATTTATCCCATTTTTAGTAAATGTTATATACAGTTACGAATGCATTAAATTTGCATACACTTATATTACTTAAATTAAAAGTAGGTCATAGTAAAAATGCACTTATAACATTGATAAAAACTAGGTCATAATGACCTTCTTTTTATCCTATTGATCATATTTTTGGATTATGAATTTTGTACAAATAGGCAAAGTTTACTGTACATTGTAAAATTCAGCAGAATTCTTGCAAGAAGGTCATGTTGAGATGTAATTTATATCATGTGCATATTGATGCAAAATTTTAAACTATCCTGTATGTAGATTGATGTTATTATTGTTCTGACCAAGTGTTATGACTCTATGGTCTTAAACTATGTAACAGAAAAGGGTGAAAACCAATATGTTTTGTCAAATTCAACAAATAATTTATTTCCCTAGAATACAAAGGGAAAAATTAAAAATAACCTACACTATGGTGAATGAAATCCTAAATAGTCCTAGAAGTTCTATCACAGGTCCAAAAGTACTGAGTATTCCAAATGAGTTCCAGTGGTGTTCCAGGTGTAGTTCAGTCTATTGTGCTGATGTGCCAATAGTCTGGAATGGTTTGATGTGCTAACTAAATGATATTATTCAAAATGTCCATAAATGAATCTACAGTAATTCCAACACAGCTACTTAATCCAGAATATACGAGTACCTTGTAATTCCGATGAATAATTTAAATAAATTCAGTCCTCTCAACTGAACACAACTAAATAATTCCACTAAGACTCATGTTTAAGGTAGGAAAAATTAATTATCAGGGAAACATCCTTTATATGAAAAACCAAGATGCAGTTTCACAACCAGAAAAAAAGGGTTGAATAATCATTTCCAGAATATCTGCTTGTCAACTAGGTCAGGTTCTTTAATAGCTTGCCCATCAGAAATTAGGTCACCTGGTTTTCCAGGGGGGAAACCCATGATCTGAATTTAAATTGCATCAAATTCTTTAACAGAATTCCTTCTACAGCTTCCAAGGTCAAAAGGCCATAATAATACGTTTACTCAAACTAAATGACCTAATCCCAAAGTGCAAACATACATGCACTGTAAAGATATGCTCTTAACTCATTGTTCCATGACTTAACTGCATATCTTTGTTCTGTCAGGAATATTATGAACCAGTTGCAAATACTTAATTAGACTTTCATTATTCAATTATTAGATGTTGATAGTTATGAAAGTAAGATGTTCTACTGGATAATTTAGTTTTTATACTTTCTTTATAAGAAAATCTAGTCCAGAATTTTGAGTATTAGCTGTAATAGTACCAGTCTTGTCTCCTTTATCCTACAAAAATAGTTATATCAGTACTAGTTTTGTCTCCTTTATCCTACACAAATATTTATATCAGTACCTGTCTTGTCACCTTTATCCTACACAAATAGTTCTGTTAGTACCAGTCTTGTCTCCTTTATCCTACACAAATATTTACATCAATACCAGTCTTGTGTCCTTTATCCTATACAAGTAGTTATATTGGTATTAGTCTTGTCTCGTTTATCTTACACAAATAGTTATATGAGTACCAGTCTTGTCTTCTTTATCTTACACAAATAGTTATATCAGTACCAGTCTTGTCTTCTTTATCTTACACAAATAGTTATATCAGTACCAGTCTTGTCTCCTTTATCTTACACAAATAGTTATATCAGTACCAGTCTCGTCTTCTTTATCTTACACAAATAGTTATATGAGTACCAGTCTCGTCTACTGTATCTTGCACAAACAGTTATATGAGTACCAGTCTTGTCTCCTTTATC
Source organism: Megalonaias nervosa (assembly GCA_016617855.1). Classification (NCBI taxonomy): domain Eukaryota; kingdom Metazoa; phylum Mollusca; class Bivalvia; order Unionida; family Unionidae; genus Megalonaias; species Megalonaias nervosa. The sequence continues at coordinate 80,481 of JAECUM010093044.1, read as the reverse complement.
TTACACAAATAGTTATGCAGGTACCAGTCTTGTCTCCTTTATCTGATACAAATAGTTTCCTCTAAATTCGTCATTTCAAAGTGAATGCAGATAAAAAGGACACTTTGGTGGTTGCTGTAGGTGACTGCCTACAGTCTCGAGATGTGTTTATTGATATGCAAAGAACATGTGTATATTGATATGTTATGAATATGTGTATATTGATGTATGATGAATATGTGTATATTGATGTATGATAAATATGTGTATATTGATGTATGATGAATATGTCTTATGTTGATATATTTTGAATATGTGTATATTAATGTATGATGAATATGTTTATATTGATATGTTATGAATATGTATTTATTGATATATTTTGAACATGTGTATATTGATGTATGATGAATATGTGTAGATTGATGTATGATGAATATGTGTATATTGATGTATGATAAATATGTGTATATTGATATATTTTGAACATGTGTATATTGATGTATGATGAATATGTGTAGATTGATGTATGATGAATATGTGTATATTGATGTATGATAAATATGTGTATATTGATGTATGATGAATATGTCTTATGTTGATATATTTTGAATATGTGTATATTAATGTATGATGAATATGTTTATATTGATATGTTATGAATATGTGTTTATTGATATATTTTGAACATGTGTATATTGATGTATGATGAATATGTGTAGATTGATGTATGATGAATATGTGTATATTGATGTATGATAAATATGTGTATATTGATATATTTTGAACATGTGTATATTGATGTATGATGAATATGTGTAGATTGATGTATGATGAATATGTGTATATTAATGTATGATAAATATGTGTATATTGATGTATGATGAATATGTTTTATGTTGATATATTTTGAATATGTGTATATTAATGTATGATGAATATGTTTATATTGATATGTTATGAATATGTGTTTATTGATATATTTTGAACATGTGTATATTGATGTATGATGAACATGTGTAGATTGATGTATGATGAATATGTGTATATTGATGTATGATAAATATGTGTATATTGATATATTTTGAACATGTAGTATGATGATGATGTGTGATGTATGAATATGTGTATATTGATGTATGATAAATATGTGTATATTGATGTATGATAAATATGTGTATATTGATGTATGATGAATATGTGTATATTGATGTATGATGTGTATATTGATGTATGATGAATATGTGTAGATTGATGTATGATGAATATGTGTATATTGATGTATGATAAATATGTGTATATTGATGTATGATGAATATGTGTATATTGATGTATGATAAATATGTGTATATTGATGTATGATGAATATGTGTATATTGATGTATGATAAATATGTGTATATTGATGTATGATGAATATGTGTATATTGATGTATTTGAATATGTGTATATTAATGTATGATGAATATGTTTATATTGATATGTTATGAATATGTGTTTATTGATATATTTTGAACATGTGTATATTGATGTATGATGAACATGTGTAGATTGATGTATGATGAATATGTGTATATTGATGTATGATAAATATGTGTATATTGATATATTTTGAACATGTGTAGATTGATGTATGATGAATATGTGTATATTGATGTATGATAAATATGTGTATATTGATGTATGATAAATATGTGTATATTGATGTATGATAAATATGTGTATATTGATGTATGATGAATATGTGTATATTGATGTATGATAAATATGTGTATATTGATGTATGATGAATATGTGTATATTGATGTATGTATATTGATATGTTATGAATATGTGTATATTGATGTATGATAAATATGTGTATATTGATGTATGATAAATATGTGTATATTGATATATGATGAATATGTGTATATTGATGTATGATAAATATGTGTATATTGATGTATGATGAATATGTGTATATTGATATGTTATGAATATGTGTATATTGATGTATGATGAATATGTGTATATTGATGTATGATGAATATATGTATATTGATATATTTTGAATATGTGTATATTGATGTATGATGAATATGTGTATATTGGTATATGATGAACATGTGTATACTGAAATGTTATGAATATGAGTGCAGTGATATATTTTGCATATCTGTATATTGATATATTTTAAATATTGGTAGAAATTTGGAAAATGTAAAAGTAAAATTGAGAGTGAAAGACCTATGTAAATATTTTTTATGAGAAAGAAACAAATTGGGGGATGGGAATGGAGAAAAAAGATTGTGTGTGTGTGTGTGTGTGTGTGTGTGTGTGTGTGTGTGTGTGTGTGTGTGTGTGTGTGTGTGTGTGTGTGTGTGTGTGTGTGTGTGTGTTTTGAATGTATATAAAAATGATAGATGATAAGAATATTAAAACAGAAAGAAAATACTGATAGTCATGTGATTAAATGAAGGGCAAAAATAAATGGATGGAAAAAGGTGTAGAAGAGAAATATCTTGAATTTAAATATAAAAACAACTTGAAACAGCATCAACTATTTTTAGTCATTTTAAGATCATAAACATTCCTTCTCACCTTGAAACAAGTCTGAAATACATGTTTAGTTTTGCATGAAAAATTGCTGCATTGCCTCATTTTTTAAACAAGCTTAAAGTTTTAATATTGTGAAAAATAATGCCTACAGTATTTTTTTAAAAAAATGCATGAAATGGCAAAATCCATACTTAATTTCAATGAAATCATGAACCACTCACACATGCTGGATAAAAAAAGATTCATTTTTCATTTGATTACTCAGTAGTGAATATTTTGCTCAAATTTAGTGTCAGAGTTGGAAATCAAATTTTTTACATTATTGAGACTAAATGTAATTAACAAAATGGTTCCCAGTATCTCTCTCTGATAATGGTGATTGTCAGATATGAATGGTGGATAAAGGCATCTAGACCTTACTTGTAATGGCAATCAGTGAAAAGTCATTGTGTCCAATACTGATCTGTTTATGGTGCCATAACATAGTGTGCCTGCAGATCAGTGCCTAACTATGCTGTTCAAATAATTTCATGCAAACAACATAGATCCCAATCTGCTGGCACATTATATAAGGACAACAAGAAACAGTAATTCAGTCACATTTCTTTAATCTCCATGTTTAGATTGCAATTAAAATTTTTCAGTAACGTGGACTTGTAGTTTTTGTTATCTTTATAGAGGTAATTTTGTCCTTTTATCAATATAAAAAGGGGGAAACACCCAGAAAGAAGGATAAATACTCAGTGATTTATGACAGTCTAATAGAGTTCATTAAGTGAACATTTCATGTCTTGGTTCAATAGATATGTATACAAATTTAATTTCAAATTTGTTAAGGTTGTTTGAGAAGAGAAAACTCAGCTTTTCCAACACTTATGTTCAGGCATAAAATTAGTGAGGCATGAGCTTTGCTAATAATGACACAAAATGATACCTATTTCTGTCTTAATTATTGAAAAATAACGATCTTGGGAAAATATTATTTTGTGGATGCAGACATCCTTTTTCATGATCTGGTAATTGATGACTTGTAGGTCTTGAGACATGAGAACCTTTATATGTATAGCTTTCCATATATACAAGTCCATTCATCCAACCAACTTCTGTTCCTCTTTGTATCCACAATTTTTCCTAAGCAGAGTATTGTTTATATATGTCAGTGAAGCAGGCTTTAAAATCTTCAGTGGTTGTTGATTGGGTTCCTTCATCTAGGCTTCAATAAAGCACTGTTTCCATTGAGTGTTTAAGTGATGACTTAATTTCTAATTAGCTGGGCTACTATTAAAGAGTTAGTGCATAATATTATTAAATAATTCAGTTTTCTATTAAGCTGTAGTAGTGAATTTTTGAACTAAATAATTTCTGTATTTAACTGATGATAAATCCAAACCCTTCTCCCATCCCCACCCCTTCCCCTTGAACAAAATTATGGCAAATATTTGCAAACAGGATACTGTCCATTTTGGTTTCTAAGTAGGGTCCTTCTGTTCTGTCATAACATAGTTTGCTGACAGACTGGGGTCTTTGTTGTTTGTTCTAATGATCGATCTTAACAACTACATAGACCCAGATCTGCCAGTTCATTATGCGATGGCAGATTTGGGTTGTGCAGTTTTTAGTTGGATCCGACATATAAATGAGTATATATGGTACATGAGTGGTAATAAGCCCACCAGACTGTATTATATTGGTCCCCTGGTCTTTTCATGGAAAGAATAGTGTAATATTGTTTTTTTTGTTCCTGCTTATAAGTCGATTCAAACTGCAAACAGCAAAAATCCTGTTCTGCCAAAGCATTATGTGCCTGCAGCTTAGGGTCTGTGTTGTTTGTTTCACTGATTAATCCTAACAAACTACACAACCCTGATCTAATGGCACATTATGCAACGGCAGATCTGGGTCTGTGCAGTTTGTAGTTGGACTCTTCTTATAAGTGAGTATATATGGTATATTTTCCATCAATAGAAGACGTAACAAATAAATCAAGAAGGCAGAAATGTTTGTCTTCAAAAGAAATTGAGAAAGTAATAATTAATCAATCTTGCATTTTCCAATAGACTAATTTTCCTTTACATTGCTAAGTGTTCCTTTGTTGCATATATTAAAAGAAATTTGTTCTTCTGACTTTCCAAGTAATATTCAGAATTCAGAGATACACATTATAATTTTTTAATGTTATTATTTTAGGTTGAAGCTGAAGTTGGTGAAATCTCCATGGTGATAGTTCAGAATAAAATAGATATGATAGATGAAGCCCTTATTCAGCCGTAAGTCTTTCCTAAAACTTAACTTTATGTGAGGTACATGTCTGCAGAGGAGTAAAATATAATCTTTATTGTCTTGTTAACCAGGGGAGGAAAATTGTGTTGTCCAGCACCTTGTGACAATTAGAAAACAATGCTGGGCAAGTCAGATTATCTGTCACTTGTCCAGAATAGTTCACAGTGAAATCCACGTTAGTGGGCACCTCCATATGAAGAATACATGGACATCAAGGATAAGAGTTATGGTTCCTTTCTCTTATGTTGTTTTGTCATTTTTACCTCTGTATAAAGATAGTTAGAATGTCGTTTATATACAGGTTTCATTGTATTGAATATGAAGGAGACATTCCCATTTTAATGGACTTGAATGAAATTTTGATTCTGGGCAAGCAGACTGTTTTAAAATTATGATAGCAATGCAAAAGAATGTAATACAACATAATTTTCATGTCATCATCATTTTGATCATCTCATTTATTAAATATAGACAAGATATCAGTATTTATTCCAATAGTAATGGTAACAGTGGCTGTGGTTTAAGGAGCAATGTTACTATTTATATGAAATGTTTTGAAAGTTACCAACAGGTAATGCAGATGAATGTAGCTCATTAGGTAAGTGAGATTAGGCAGTTAACAAAGCATTTATAACTGATCAGACAGGTGAGATATATCATTTGTAGTTTATTAGGCAGTTGACGAAGTATTTGTAGCTGATCAGACAGATGAGATATATCATTTGTAACTTATTTGGTAGGTGAAACATGTAGACATTTCATTTGTAGGTCATTTGGCAGGTGAGACATATCATTTGTAACTTATTAGGCAGGTGAGACATATCATTTGTGAGATATATCAATTGTAGCTCATCAGATAGATGAGACATAAAATTTACAGCAGGGTCTATATTAAGACAATATGCCTGTGCAGCAGGGTCTCTACAAAGACATTATGTCTGTACAGCAGGGTATATATTAAGACATTATGCCTTTGCAGCAGGGTCTATACTAAGACATTATGCCTGTACAGTAGGGTTTATACTAAGACATTATACCTGTACAGCAGGTCTATATTAAGACATTATGCCTTTGCAGCAGCATTATGCCTTTGCAGCAGGGTCTATACTAAGTTATTATGCCTGTACAGCAAGGTCTATAATAAGATATTATGGCTCTACAGCAGGGTCTATATTAAGACATTATGCCTGTACAGCAGGGTCTATACTTAGACATTATGCCTGTACAGCAGGGTCTGTACCAAGTTATTCATGTCTGTGAGGTTATTTAAGATAGCTTTAATTAACACTTTACTTGTAGTTGTTATTATCACTCTTTCAAAGAAGTTTGGGAATATTGCCATACAGTACTAGTACATAATATATGGTAGGGCATATGTATGTGTGTAGTGACCATGAACTACTCATATATGGACATATTGGTATGCGGTTTTCACATAAGTCTACTGATGGTATGAAGTTTATCCTGAATACAAATGGTGCTGATCTTACATGCAGTATGGCTGACACATTGGGTAATTTGAAAATCTTATGGTGGCACTCTACAATTTCCTATTTTGCATAGGGTTAGATTTTTAAAGAGAAAGAATTTCCCCAGTTTTCCTCATTGGTTATACTGGTTTTAGTTTGGTGTATGATTGATGGGTGTAATATGGATTACAGGGTATACAGCTTGGCCTTACTGCAGATGTGCACATATAAAAAACTGCTAGCCTGATTTTAATAACTGCTCAAGATGGTGTACTTTAGATAAATTCAGGCTGATTTTTTGATATCCAAAGAAATTTCAGCCATGGTACATGAAAGTAACATAGAGGTATGCCAACATTTTGTCCATTGTGCATGTTGCAAATGCAGATAACCTCACCTTACACCTGTCACTCTCAGAAATTATGTTGAGCACCCCATAAAGACCACGTAGGTATTATTATTGTATGATTTAATTTTGGTTGTGTAGCTGAAACATTTAAGTTGCAAGCATCCAATTAGTCTTTTTGAATAATTCTTATATTTTTCCCCCACAGAACAGTTTTCATTAGAAGCAATGTCCCACACAAGCCCAGCTTCCCCCCATGATGAAAAGTTTGTTATTTAAAAAATGCACATTGCATTTTCTCAATATAGCAACAAATGTTATGCTGTAAGACAGGAACATGAAACTTGCCACAATTGCTCCTGAGATATTACTAATAGATTTTACAGTATATAAAGGGACTGAACAGATGAGGTTCATGGAGGTCATTGTTCTAACACTAGAATATGAGAGAAAGTGGATTTGCTTTGTCATCATTTACTTTTTAATGCAGCAGTTTTAAATTTAAGTTGACTTCCTTCCTTTGTTCTAAGATTTCAACTTTCCCCATAGTTAAGGTCATTACAAATACAATACTGCTGTAAGGCATACTGAGTAAGCAAGGGCAAACTATGCATAATTAGCTTATTTTCATGCATACAATCAATGTTAATGTGCCATTATGTGGAGAACATCATACATGATGATATGAAAAGAAGCGAAATAATTGCACAAAGTTTGTTTTAAGTGATGCTCTTCAGTTTCCTAATTTGCATAGGGCTAGATTTTGAAAGGAAAAGAGTTTCCCCAGTTTTCTCACTGGTTATACTGGCTGCTTAGAAAAGACCTTGTACATCTTAGGTATATTAAAAGAACATTTAATCCCATTATTTTGGTGTAAGATTGATTGGTGCAGTATGGATTATAGAGCATATTGCTTGGCCTTAAGATGTGTACATATAAAAAAGTGCTATCTTCACTTGGTCATTTTCACTTCCTGAACTTCAAAGGTAAATTGTGAAAAAAAGAGCTAATAACTTTTTTTTAAATTTATATATTTTTGGTAATTCAGTCATTACACTTTCAGAAGCCGGTACTGTCTAGTCTTGCAAAATTCATTTTCCCTATTTTAATAACTGCCTAAGATAGTGTACTTTAGACTAATTCAGGCTGATTTTTCGAGCACATGAGAGTAGTCATTTTAGTTAGCTGTGTGCTTAGATCATGTACAATTTCCGTAAGTACAGTATCCAAAATAATTTCAGCCAGAGTACATGAAAGTTACGTAGAGGAATGCCAATATTTCTGTCCATTGTGCATGTTGCAAATACAAACAATACAAACAATTTCACCTGTCACTGTCTTGGAAGTTAATAATATATGTAGAGTGCCCCCAATTGCTTAATGATGTAAGGGATAGTTTCAATACTCGGCAGTCAAAAAATAGAATTCCTGTAATGATGTAAGGGACAGTTTCAATACTCGGCAGTCAAAAAATAGAATTCCTGTAATGATGTAAGGGACAGTTTCAATACTCGGCAGTCAAAAAATAGAATTCCTGTAATGATGTAAGGGATAGTTTCAATACTCGGCAGTCAAAAAATAGAATTCCTGTAATGATGTAAGGGATAGTTTCAATACTTGGCAGTCAAAAAATAGAATTCCTGTAATGATGTAAGGGATAGTTTCAATACTCGGCGGCCAAAAAATAGAATTCCTGTAATGATGTAAGGGATAGTTTCAATACTTGGCAGTCAAAAAATAGAATTCCTGTAATGATGTAAGGGATAGTTTCAGTACTCGGCAGTCAAAAAATAGAATTCCTGTAATGATGTAAGGGATAGTTTCGATACTTGGCAGTCAAAAAATAGAATTCCTGTAATGATGTAAGGGATAGTTTCAATACTCGGCGGCCAAAAAATAGAATTCCTGTAATGATGTAAGGGATAGTTTCAATACTTGGCAGTCAAAAAATAGAATTCCTGTAATGATGTAAGGGATAGTTTCAGTACTCGGCAGTCAAAAAATAGAATTCCTGTAATGATGTAAGGGATAGTTTCGATACTTGGCAGTCAAAAAATAGAATTCCTGTAATGATGTAAGGGATAGTTTCAATACTCGGCGGCCAAAAAATAGAATTCCTGTAATGATGTAAGGGATAGTTTCAGTACTCGGCGGCCAAAAAATAGAATTCCTGTAATGATGTAAGGGATAGTTTCAATACTCGGCGGCCAAAAAATAGAATTCCTGGAAAGTCTTTTTGGATGGTAGAACATCAGTCTCTTCAAATGACTCTTTATTAGAATTGATATTATTGCTGTAGTAATTCAAAGAAGTCAAATGTATAAATGTCTGAATAAGATTTGTAAAGTACTCCAGTTGTTATGGTAATTAAACAAATGAAAACCTCTATCAAAGAAGAACTTTCAGTGTGGATATGCAACATTTATTTATTGAAACAAACTTCAAGAAGAGATGGAACTTCCACTTCCCTGTATAAAAGTTGGTATTGTCAAATTTTACATTCTTCCATATATCTTTCTGGGGAACACAGCTAAGAATATATTCACACGGATGTGCATGAGTAGTTCATGACTTCTGTCATGTTCCAGCTTCACAGGACTACATTTTGTGTCTATGTCTAGAGTATGGTAGACTAACAAGGTGTTCTCTGCCTCTTTTTTGATTATCTGACATTGATGGTGGCAGCCCCTGTAGTGTCAAATAAATAAAAGAGAATCACAGAACCCTTACACGTAACTGGATGCCAATCAGTAGGTGAATTAGCTTTTTCATGTAAATGTATCATGTTTTCATATTTTCAGGTCCAATTTTAATATCACACATGATTACATCTCTGCTGCAGGAGACCTTTGTAGCTAACATAGCTCAGGAACCAGTGAACAGTTTAGTGTACATTGTCATAGACTAGGATGGGCTTCTTATAGGAGTTGTCTCATCAACTCCATTTTGGATAGTTTTTGCCTTTGGCAGTTAACTTCATATTTTCACATGGGATGTTTCTTGAAGCTGGCATATCTCAAGAAATATTCAATAGCTTCTGATGCAATTCCTTTGAACATTGTCTCATAGACTTACTTGTGCCTTATATGGGATTAGTGTACCATAGTTTGTCTGAGTTATGGCCCATTGATTGTAGAACCTCTTGACTTTAGTTTTCAGAAGATAACTTTACCAAACTTTGTTGCATTTCAACCAGCCTTGGCAGGCAACTTCTCAAAAAAATATCCAACATAGGCCTAGGGCATGTGTGCTTTGAAAAGATCAATTGCCCTGACCTCCATCTTTCTATGTCTTTCCATTCCACTTTCATTGAACACAATAACTACCTTAATTATAATTGTATTTCAAACAAATTTGTTGTACAGCTTGATGTTGATATATTGGCTGAGTTTGATTGTCGGCATGGAATATCATTGTTCAACAGAGTTACAGCTCCTGATGGAGATCCATCCACTTTCATTTCCCCACAATTAACTCTATTATTATTGGATTTCAATCCGATTTTGTTGTGAGCTTGATGGGGCTTGAACTGATTATGATTGTCATTATACTACTCATTATTTAGTGGAGTTGTTGTCCCTGTTTGTAGAGTCCATCCAATTTCATTTTGACACAAACTCTGTTGTATATGATTGGATTTCAATCAAATGTGTATGACAGGCCTGATATTAATTGTACCTTGGTTGACAGCTTGATATTGATGGGACCTTTATAGACAGTTTGATATTTATTATACCTTGGTAGACAGCTTGATATTGATATGGTCTTGATAGATAGCTTGATATTGATAGGACCTTTGTAGACAGCTTGATATTTATTTGGTAGACAGCTTGATATTGATTGTACCTTGGTAGACAGCTTGATATTCATTGTACCATAATAAACAGCTTGATATTGATTACATCTTGGTAGACAGCTTGATATTGATGGGAACATGGCTTAGTTTGATCATCAGCTTTCTAACTTAATATTTGAAGAGGTATAGTTACTGGTTGACATACATGTATCAATTCACTTTCATTTTTGCACAGGAACTCTCCTAATAAGACCTCCGCTGAGTTGGAATGTCAGCATTCTACATTGTCATTTAGTAATACAGATCTTGATTGTCACTCCCACCAACTTCTATTTCTTCACAATAATGCCCATGCTTATTATTGTATTTCTAACAAATTTAGTCAGCAGCTTGCTATTAACAGGACCTCGGCTGAGTTTGACTGGGGAAGAAAATATGTGTGATTCTGATAATAGTTTGAAAAAAATAATAGGTTTGTAAGGTCAGTACTACTGTTTTTATTAACCGCTCCGGTGGCCTAGTGGTTAGAGCATCTGCCTCGGATGCAGGAGGTCGTGGGTTCGATCCCCAGCCAAGTCATACCAAAGACTTTAAAAAATGGTACTAACAGCTGCCTCGCTTGGCGCTCAGCATTAAGAGGTTAGTGTTAGGGCTGGTCGGCCTGGTGTCAGGATAATGTGACTGGATGGGACATCATGCTACATGTCTGCGGCATGATGCCCCAGTGCTAGACATCACAGTAAACTGCCAAACTGCAGACACCGTAGCGATATGACTGAAAAATTGTTAAAGCTACGTTAAAAATCTAAATCACACACACACACACGGTTTTTATTAATACTTTGTTTATCCAGCTGGTGTTAGTTCATGTCACAGTTTCCAATATAAAGTTACCAGTTCAGAGTTGAAACAGTGGGTATTGTTGATATCAGTTATTTTACAGTGGGTATTGTTGATATCAGTTATTTTAATTTTGTATGTGGGCTAAAGAGGTAAAAAGTTGGGAGCCATTAAAATAGGGTAGGTCAGGTTCCTGAAATTACACATATTTTTGTCTTGGTGTTTCAGTGTTACTGAGTTAGATTTGAAACATTTGCAACTTGCTTCATGATCATTTAAAAGAGTTATGGCCCCAGGTCATTGGATTCTCTCCAGATGAATATGGTAAAAATGCATTTAATATTTTGAATATTCATCTTTCCACAGTGAGGAGGCAGAAGCACTTGCCAAGAAACTACGGTTGAGATTTTACAATACATCAGTCAAAGAAAACATCAATGTAGATGAGGGTTAGTCTTATATGCCCCTTCCCTCTCTCTCTCTCGCTCTCTCTCTCTCTCTCACACACACACACACACACACACACATTTGTATATGAGGAATTATTGGGAAAAATAATTTCATTTTACCTACATAAATTCAAGCTAATGTTATTTCAGAAAGTAAGAATGTTACCAATTTCTAGTATTTGTTCCGCAGCTCAGAGTTTGAAGTTGTTGGTTTGGTTATGAGCAGTCATAAATAAATGCTTGGCAAGACACTGATTTAACTATAATTGCATGTTCACTAATTTAAATTAACTGTAATTATAGAAAAGCATAGAAAGTCCAGGAAGCAAGCCTTGTAATATGGAATGATAAGTCCAGGAAGCAAACATTGCCATTAGGAATGATAAGTCTAGGAAGAAAGCCCTGTAACATGGAATGATAAGTCCATGAGGCAAGCTTTGTGATATGGAATGACAAGTCCATGAGGCAAGCCATGTACTATCGAATGATAAATCCAGGAGGCAAGCCTTGTAATATGGAATCCTAAGTCCAGGAGGCAAGCCTTGTAAAATGGAATGATAAGTCCAGGAGGCAAGCCTTGTAATATGGAATGATAAGTCCAGGAGGCAAGCCTTGTAAAATGGAATGATAAGTCCATGAGGCAAGCTTTGTGATATGGAATGATAAGTCCAGGAAAAAAGCCTTGTAAAATGGAATGATAAGTCCATAAGACAAACCTTGTAATGTGGAATGATAAATCCAGGAAGAAAGCCTTGTAATATAGAATGATAAGTCCAGGAGGCAAGCCTTGTAATATGGAATGATAAGTTTAGGAGGCAAGCCTTCAAATATGGAATGATAAGTTTAAGAGGCAAGCCTTGTAATATGAAATGATAACACCAGGAAGAAAGTCTTGTAATTTGGAACGATAAGTACAGGAGGAAAGCCTTGTACTATGGCATGATAAAAGTCCAGGAAGAAAGCCTTGTAATATGGAATGATAAGTTAAAGAGGCAAGCCTTGTAATGTGGGAGTGGGCTTGTGATTAGGGAAAATAGCTTTCTATCATACAAGTTAGCAAAATGTTGTAAATGTAGGGATGAGCTTATTATTAAGTATGGGCTTATCATGGAGGTTTATTGCATGTGGTATCAAGTTGTTAGTTTTGAGGAGATTTATGGCATGTAGTGTCATGGTTAATTTCGAGTTGGAGGAAGTTGGATTATCAAGGAAAAAAACCCACCAACCATGTATAGATAACTTTTAATGATAAAGGCTAGGAAGTGCCAGTTCAAGGGATTAAACCAAGGACTACAGAAATGCTAAGCAAATGTGATTACTATTTTGGTATCCTCCAAATTCTGTCATTTTTGTGAAATGATTAGACTTACTATTAAATAGAAATGTTTCTTAATTTCAGTGTTCCGGTATCTAACAGAAAAGTATCTGGAAAAGCTGAATTCAGAGGAAGAGGAGGAGCACATCAGTCCACAGATAGGATCAGGTACTGAAATTTCCTTGTAAAACAATTATCTACATTATGTTTTGTTTCATTTAAACATTCAAGATTGATCTACATTTGTTCCTGCTAGAGGCCATTATGCATTCAGAAGCAAGCCAGAAATGATTATTGTCACCTTTACATGTAAATCCATGTTTTTTTTCTCCATATAATTAAAATCAGAGCTCCACTGTCCTGGGTGAAGATCTGACAGTGACCGCTTAGGGGTCATGTTCTGGTTACCTTTGATTTAGCCAATGGAAATGCAGCTTTCAAAAATCTGAAAGTGAATCAAATTGTTTGGAACGCATTGATGTGCTTCAACCACACTGATCAGTCTCCCGAACGTGAAGATATAAGACTTCATCTGATTGGCTGATAAAATTAGTGATTATGAAAATAACATAGGTCACCAGAACATGGCCTCTGAACGGTTGCTGTTAGATCTTCACCAGGGACAGTTGAGATCTAATTTTTACAGTGGTCCCCCTCTTATACGGCCACCCCTTCTGCACCGGGAAAGTGGCTTTATAAGACGGGTGGCCTTTCCAGAGGAGGCCTAAATTTTTGTGAGAAGTATATGTAATGTACGTTCAAAGCATTTAATATCTTCATTTCATATCTTCATTTAAAAGCAACATTAATTATTAAAAGATTCTTCTTGTTATAATAATAGACTTATTTCAACTGAATATACATTAATAGTTCTTATTCTTGGCATAAGCATGATATGCAAGCAGGTATTGTTGTCATGCACATTGCAAAACTATTCAAAAACGTCATTTAAATCTTGGTACATACATAAATCTCTTTCCATTTGCTCCATTTTCCCACTGCTGCTGAATAACCTTCTTATCGGTTACAACGTTGTTTATTCAAGTCTTTTCAACATAAAATTGTTTTATTGGAGTCTTTTCTACATAAATTTGTTTGGCAAGTCCCCTCTCCTCACCTCACCCGATGTCATTGAGTATAATAACCAACTTTCTTCTAAAATAATACATCTCCATTTACGTAATGATATGTTAATGTTTGGTAATGATTTATTCGGATGTTGCTAACTGTATGCGATTTAATTATGCAGAGGAAACTTCTGTAGAGTGGACAAAATGCATTTGTAAAGGAAAGCGATAAATGTGTTGTCACATGATTTTTCGGTCTTTGTCTGGTACCCTGTTTTGTTCAAGATTAATTTCTCTGCGTGTGTGTTAATGCACAGAATGTATTTTTAGCCTATGCTGACCCCGTTATGATCTTGACAATTACGTCCGGTTGTAATCATCAAAGAGAAGAACTTGACAGATGTGTGAAGCCCAAAACTCTATCATAACATTGTTGAGCCCATTTCCTGTAAATGTCAACTTTTATAGACAATGATATCATATAATCTTAGTGTTACATGTACTTTACTCAACACTTCTTTCAGTAACGGAAACTTGACATTGGGAGACAGGTATCGACGGTAGAGATAATCTGATTACTTACCTTAGGTCACGATATGAATTAATTATTGGTTCTGGATACATTTGAAATAAAAAGTGGCTGCTTGTGAGGGGAACATTTTACATTTTTTGTACTAATATGCTGGCTGCTGGTCACATTAGAGGGGTGGCCGTTCTTGAGGGGTACTTTTGAACACAAACTCATTGGTGCCAAGGGATTCTGGCCGTAATAATTGGGTGGCTGCTGGTCAGGGAGGCTATTAAAGAGGGGGACTACTGTATATAAGTCAATATTTTCTTTCCTTCTTTTCAGATTTAATCAATTCAGAATCTCCTCATCTCAACCCCAAGGAAAACCATTACAGACACAAAAATGGCAAACACAGAAATAAGAATGATGATTCCACTATAACATTACAACCTAATAAACGACGGACAAAGGGTCGTAAGAACATGTTCACATCAAGGTGTTCAGTTTTGTAGATTATGCTCACATAGTGTAGAAGTGATGTCTATTAGAATTTAAGTGCACTTATCAATGTGGGATGCTACATAGTTTACTATTGGTTTAATGTAGGATACTGTTGTGAAATCTGTACCTTGTGCATTTAGCAGATGAGGGAAGTCCTGGAATTTGCTGACTGTGTCTTCAAGACTGGTGCAACGGCACCTTTTCATCATAAATCAATGATAGTGAAGAATTGTGAGTGAATGTGTTCACTCCACATGAAAGGAATTTCAGCAACGCGTGATACACCCTCCAGTACAAATTATTTAAGTACAAACTTGTGCTGTACAATACTGTATGTGACAGGCGCTTATCACATATAGCAAATGCTACATGCTGTTGCCTTGTACAGTTTTCAGTCACTGATACCTTGGTACTTTATGGTTCTCTCCAAAGAAAACAAAGAAACAAAACTTCTTGTTTACATCAAAATATGCAGTGGCAGTCCTAGTTACTTTTTGAGACAATAATGTTTTCATTCATCAATGCATATTATCGACCAATTAATATAAACTAATAGACTGTGCGCTAAGTATAATTTTAATTGTGTCACTTTTTTGTTTTCAGATAGCATATTATAGAATGATTTTCTCAAGTAATGATAATTAGAATGTAATATTTTTAATTATAGCAATGAGGGTGTAAAATATCTGGGTGCTGTTTAGTGTTGCCTTCGTTTCAAGCATGCATCCTTTTGTAACTTAGCATTTAGACAATACTGTAAATGCAGCTTAATAGCTCTTATTTTTAGCCCACCTGACCAAGGGCAAAGTGAGTGTTTGATATAGCTTTTCTCCACTTTACATTGTCCATTATCTGTTGTCCATCTTTCAACACTTGCATCTGAACAATCTGTTGGCTTCATTTCTGAACCAGTTGTAATCAGATTTGTTGGTATATAAGCTTATATAATGAAGATTTCAGATGAGTTCCATTATGAGCAACAACATGCATATTAAAGATGATTGGCTGAGATTGTGAATATTCTAGGTACCATATTTCTGATTAGGTTTTGCATCTTATGTCATAGTTTTTATAGGTAATCTTACCTAATTGAGTGAGTTTGAATATATGTGCCATCCACACTTATGAATGAGGTGATCTTGCATCTGATTGGCTGAGCTTGTGTACTCTCTAGAGGAAATTATTTTTATTGGATTTTGTGCAGATTTATTAATTAAGTTTATCATCAAGACTTCAAATGAGTTCAGTAATGAGCAACATCAGTGCATCTTATTGAGATGATTATGATTGGTTGACCTTGTTAACACATTAGAAACCATATTTCTGATCAGATTTTGATCAAATTTGGTGTGTTAACTTATATTATCAAGATCTCCAACAACTTCCATTATGAACAAGATCTGTCATATTAATGAGGTTCCAGAATTCAGATGGTGGGAATCAAACCTGCAATCTTATTTTTATATGAGTCCAATGCTTTTATCATTGAGCCATTTCAACTCTCTTGCACGGGAACCCAAGAGGTCTCCAGTAATTACTTAAGAGGCAGGGCCTCAGGTAAATAAGGACCGACCCAATAATTCCTTAAGACTGCACAGATTAGCTCCCCTTATAATGCTGAGTATATGTGTATTGTAAGGGTTTGGCTGTGACAAGTTTTTAAGTTATAATTTGGGGCCTAGTACCTATAGGCAGAGATGGAGATCTAGTGGAGAATGCTGGTTGCATCAAATGACTTGTCAGATGTATATGGTCAAAGAAAGAAGATATAAATGACACCAGACAGTGTAGGAACTATGTGCTCAAAGCTTTACTTTCACCTCTACAGTTTCAATATGTGTGTGAATTTGCTTTCACAAGTTGACATTTAAAACTATACAAGTGAGCAATATCAGTCCCACTTGGGCCTCTTATTGCAGTATAGCAATCATTTGCAGTGTCTTGATAAAAAAGCTAACGTTCCATGCCACTGTTAATATTTACTGGAATTAAACAGTTGTAAAAAGTACCAGATTGAAAAGTAGCTGCTGTTTGTATTTAAGTGTGCAGAGAATGCAGTATTTTATTTCATCAAGCAAATTGAAAGGTCACAGCTGCTACTCTTTTGTGCTAATGCAAAAATTATGTCATATTCATAATCACTGTAGCGTGCTTCTAAATGCAATCGTTCGGATAATTCAGGGTGTTTATGGCTCAGTACACGATACCAATGATTCAAGGTGTTTAGGGCTCAGTACACGATACTGATGATTCAGAGTGTTTAGGGCTCATTAGCATCATACTGATGATTCAGGGTGTTTAGGGTTCAGTACACGATACTGATGATTCAGGGTGTTTAGGGCTGAGTACACAATACTGTTGATTCAAGGTGTTTATGGCTCATGATACTGATGATTCAGGGTGCTTTTGGCTCAGTACTCGATACTGTTGATTCCGGGTGTTTAGGGCTCAGTACACAATACTGATGATTCAGGGTGTTTAGCACTCATTAGCATGAGACTGCAGGTTTTCATCCCATACAGGTTTTTATCCCATACTTTTATTTTACAATATAATGCTCCAGTCTGTCTTTTCCATCTATCCATTCCTCTGTCTCCTAAACTGATTGCAAAGAAGTTCCAGTTTATTATGTATGTCAGTCCATCCATCCATTTAGTGTCAACACTCAACTCGGGATTTGTGTGTAGGTCATTTTTTCACATTGTATTTCTTGTAATCACCTAAATTGGTATTTAGGTAAGTCATATGGAATACTTTCAGTGAAATTTAGACTACTCTGAATGACATTCCATGGTCTTTTGGAGTACTAAACCTTTCTTTGAAAATTAGACTACTGTGATGACATTCCACAGTCATATGGAGTACTAAACCTTTCAGTGAAACTTAGACTACTGTGATGACATTCCACAGTCACATGAAGTACTAAACCTTTCAGTGAAAATTAGACTATTCTGACCGACATTCCATGGTCCAGTGATTTTGGTTAGCCTTTG
Source organism: Megalonaias nervosa (assembly GCA_016617855.1). Lineage (NCBI taxonomy): Eukaryota > Metazoa > Mollusca > Bivalvia > Unionida > Unionidae > Megalonaias > Megalonaias nervosa. Next base: position 62,395 of record JAECUM010093044.1, on the reverse strand, counting down.
CATGAGGATCATTTTCTCAGGGACTATTGCCTATGGAGTCACATAAATTGTTGTAATGCAATCAGCAAAAACTAGATCATTGTGACCTGTATTTCATGGTTCATTGTACTGAGCTCAATTTCTCTGATTGTGGTAACCATGGGCAAGAGGGTATTATTTTGGTTCTTTCCACTTATGTCCTGGGAAGAAGGGTAAGTATGCACTAAAATCGCATTCCTTTGTCATTTTTTAATGTTTGTGACAAACATTATATATGCATATATTCTATGATGATACATACTGTAAGTAACGGATTTGGGTTCATGACCTGCAGGTCAGGGTTAAGGGTTGGGAGGTGAGGTGTAGAGTTTTCAAATTAGACAATATGTGAAAATCATGAGAATGTGCAAGTTTCAGATATTTAAGTTGTTTTAGTATAGTTTTTATTCTGGCAGCTGGGAAATATACAACAATATAATTTTTCAGTATGCAGATACTCTTTCATCATAAAACTATTTCAGTTTAGATTTTTTGGTGTCAGTTTTAATGGAACTTTTAACACATTATTGTCTATATTATGCTGAAGAAATTGGAATTATTTGCGTTTCCCAAGGACACACCAAAGCAACCAACCCTGGCTGGTCTTGGCAGGTATCAAACCTGTATCCTTTATCTACTGTAGCTCCTTTATTTTGGATATATGATTTTGATTCAAGTATTCCTCACCATAAAATCACTTTTAATCTATGTAGTCACACTAAGACACCATATTATACATGGTAGCTACATAAATATTCTTTACTTTATTTCTAGTGCAATGTAATGATAGATACCCCTCACCATGAAACTTTCACAGTTATAAACTAATTTCTTGATCATATTGGTTACACAGATATCTATCTATATGAAATGCTGCGAGAAAACTAATCTTAATCAATTCTAATTCCTGATATGTAAACTTCACAAGGCTCATTGAATATTTGAATGTAATATTATATTGTATTAATTTATTTTGCATTAATCACCAATCATGTATTTTCAATTATAAAATGAATCGTTCTGTGGTGAATTTTTTGCCCTGCATGTATTTATTTTATGAAGAGCTTGCTTCTTGGAAGCTATATATACATTTCTAGTGTTTTTTTACCAATGGTATTTGATCAATTCCAAATATGCATTTACTAGATGCATCCACCAAGCTAACTTTACATGTGAATTTTAATCCTTAAACACATAACATTATGAAACATTACCCTAAACAAGAACTTTGCTTACTTTTGTGTAACTGCACTCAACTGCAAACAGGTACTCTTTATACACGCTTATAAGTCGAGTCAAACTGCAAACAACAAAGATCCTTATCTGCTGTAGCATAATGCACCTGCAGATCATGGTCTGTGTCGTTTGTTCTACAGATTAATCCTAACAGACTGCATGGACCCATATCTACCAGTGCATTATGTGACGGCAGATCTGGGTCTGTGCAGTTTGCAGTTGGACTCGACTTATAAGCTAGTATACATGGTATTGTCATGTCTGACACCACATTGTTAAATCAGAGTCTGTACCATTAATTTTTTTGTAAATTCAAGGAAATGTTGCAGATCATGACCTGATACTAAATCCAATTCCATGTTATATGTGTACATTTATAAATCTTTTCGTGGTGTCAGTATTCTCTGAATGGCATTCCAGTCATATGGAGTACTAAACCAAAAGTCATCTTAAAAGCCTTCAGCTGTTAAAATGGTCTCTTCTCTTTAGCAAGCAATGAATGGCTTGATAGGGCAACCCCACCAGGCATATTTTCTTTAGCGCTAATTCACAAGTACCAGTAACTTGATTGTGTTGTGGCTTCCAAATGTTTTCAAACTCTTTACCAATTATGTCCGACAGAGTTTTGAATTATTGCCAAGTTTTATTGCCAGAGACAAAGAGATTTTAATTTGTAAATCTGGTCAGATGTGTATCCTTGAAGAAAACATTTTCATAGTTTTGTCTTTCTTTAAAAGATTAAAGATGTTATAAGTTTCCATTTGTAAATGTTCATTTTAAATGTCATTAATCAGGCACTGCTCTTTGTTGTTAGCTTCTTATTTTTTTAATCAAGCCAGCTATTAAAAAACTGCAAATTGTTAATCTAATTTGCATTCAAGTTAAAACATTTGTTCTTCATGCTTGTCTTCAGTACATTGTATCCATTTTTTGTTTAATCCAGGGCACACAGTGGCCCACTGTCCGTCAATCAGGATATACACCATGCACTAAATTATGCCAGAGTTGAAATACATTTCCCACTGAAATTGATAAATCAGTTAATTTACCAACCCAACTAAGTAATTTTAAATTGTCAATTTTATCTGACTGCAAAATGTCATTGAAGCTTTTGAGCAATACTCTAAGACAAAACAAATGCATTCTTCATGTACACATAGTTTGACCATATTGGCCAAAGGTCATGTGATTAGTTTGCTAGCAGCTGCATATCAATCAATTCTTTGGAAGAAAAAATCCCTATCCTGATATCTGTCCTGTAAAAAATGTAGTAAAGTGTATTTTGCGTATGTATTTAATGATTTGTATGTTAGTGTGAGTTTATTAGCAAGAGGTTAAGCCTTCAAATTCAATTTTTAGTAGGAATATTTGAATGGAATTTAGAAATTATAAAGATTAGAACCTTAAATAGACACTGCTTAATGACCTTGACACACATGACACTGAAAAAGTTAATTGTGACCTATCTTTCCTTATGTTATTCTCAGTGTTTTACACTGAATTCACATGCATTATGATCTATGCTGGGATGCTTAAAATGTTTGCTCCTTTGTGCACATTATTTGTGGAATTATTATGGATTTACTGTCGTGGATGCAGTGAGGTCAGTACATGAGTACATGCATAAAAAGAAATATTACATATGTAATCACTGTGTTTTCACTATTTTGTGTCCTGAATTGCCCTTCATCCATCAGTGATGAAGCCATCAGTCGTCTCCCCCAATTACCCATCAATGAAGCACTGAATGACCCTCCAACCTTGCTCGAGACACAGAAAGTGATACGTATGCTCTCCAATGGCAAAGCCTCTGGTTCAGACTCCATCCCAGCTGAAGTCTACAAGGAAGAGGGCACAGCCCTGATAGAAAGGCTCCACCAACTGTTTTTACTGATGTGGAAGCAAGAGATGATCCCCCAGGAATTCAGAGACACTTCCATAATCCACCTGTATAAGCACAAAGGGAACCACCAGGCCTGCGACAACCACTGGGGTATATCCTTGCTCTCAGTCGCAGGAAAGATACTTGCCAGAATCCTACTGAACTGCCTCACTAAACACCTTGACCAGGGACTCCTACCAGAAAGCCAGTGTGGATTCCGGAAAGAACGTGGTACCATCGACATGGTGGTTGCTGTGAGGCAGCTACAAGAGAAATGTCAAGAACAAAACACAGACCTTTTCTCCATCTACATCAGCTTGACAAAGGCCTTTGATACTGTCAGCAGAGAAGGCTTGTGGAAGGTAATGGCCAAGTATGGATGCCCGAGAAAATTTATATTCATGGTGCAGCATTTCCATGACGGCATGCAGGCACGAGTCCAGGACAATGGAGAGACATCTGAGCCATTCCCAGTAACCAATGGCATCATGCAGGGTTGTGTTCTGGCACCGACACTGTTCATTCTATTGTTCTCCGCCATACTGACTAATGCTTTCAGAGATGGAGATGTTGGAGTCTGCATCAGGTACTGTACAGATGGAAGACTATTCAACCCCAGGAGGCTTCAAGTGAAAACCAAGGTTATGACAGACACCATCAGGAAATTCTTATTTACTGATGACTGCGCCCTCAACGCTGGCTCAGAAGCCGAGATGCAACACAGTGTTGACAAGTTCTCCAGCTTCTGCACAAGCTTTGGTCTCACCATCTGTATCAAGAAGACTGAAGTCCTGCATCAGCCGGCCCCTGGAAAGCCCTATGTTGAGCCCAATATCACTGTCAATGGCCAAAAAACTCATCATAGTGAACTGCTTCACCTGTCTTGGCAGAACATTGTCACAGAGCATCACTTTTGACGAGGTGAACCTCCACATTGGCAGAGCCAGCGCAACTTTCGGCAGACTGTATGCCAACATCTGGAATAGAAAAGGCATCAGCATCCAGACCAAACTAAAGGTCTACAGGGCAATTGTGCTTCCCACACTACTTTACGCATGCGAAACGTGGATGGTATACCAACTTCACGCCAGGAAGCTGAACCACTTTCACACCACAAGTCAGGAAAATCCTCAACATCAAGTGGCAGGACAAAGTTCCAGACACTGAGGTACTCACCCAAGTAGGTCTCCCCAGCATCCACACCATCCTGATGCAGTCCCAGCTATGCTGGGTGGGACACGTTGTACGCATGCCAGACCACCAGCTGCCTAAGAGACTTTTCACTGGCGAGCTACAGCAAGGACAGCAATCCCACGGAGGTCAGAAGAAATGCTTCAAAGACAATCTGAAAGCTGCATTGAAAGTGTTCAACATAAACCCTGATTCCTGGGAGCAAACAGCAAGCGATCGAGTCACATGGCATTCCTCTGTGCACAAAGGCTCCAAGTTGTGTGAATCTAGCAGGACTGCAGCTGCAGAGCTGAAGAGGCAAGCCAGAAAATTGTGTGCCATCAACCCTCCTGGAGATGTCCCACTCATCCCTTGTCCCTTATGCAAACAAACCTTCCGTGCAAGGATTGGCCTCATCAACCACCTGCGCACACACAGAACAGAACCAGCCCCTCCAACCCTCGGATGACTAGAGTGGTCCTCGTCGACTCGACGGACAAACAACACACACACACACACACACTATTTTTTGTTTGATATGCGTCAATTCTGGGGTTGGTAACATTGAAGCCTTAAGTTTACATCCACCACCAAACCACCCACCCCCACCTCCCATCTTATATAACCTTGAAGGTGTTTGCATCCATCAGCCAGCCACCCCACCCCATCTTATATAGCCTAGACGTTGTTTGTGCCCAACACCCAATCACCCCATCACACCCCAGTTACATAGCCTAAAGGATACAAATAAAACAGAGTCTTAAGTTAACTGGCTTTTCTGGATATTGCATGATACATCATGATGATACTGGGGACTCTAACAATTGTGTTATAGCAGGGTTTCCTTGTATATTGTTTGGGTATCTCTTTTGATGACTATTGTCATAAGTGAATTTTCTTGCAAAAATTTAACTACGATTACCTTTTCAAAACACTATGGACCTTTTAATCTGTCGACCCAAACTTTAGTATTTTTCTAAAATATAATTTTTGCTGGATGTTTTTTTGGGAATGTATTCGAAATTATTCCTGGAATGACACTTTCTTTCATAACACATCTTGTTAATTTTGGTAGCAGTTTTTTTTACCAATATAGCCTAAATTAAACTGCTGCCAAATACAAATACTGTGGAGATATTTATTTTGTATGGGTATATATTTTTATCTCTATTTCTTTGGTCTAAAAAATTAAATTTTTATCTATACTTAAATTTGTGGACTGGGGCAGGATTCATTTTGTTTCCACAAATGGATCAATGTTTGTTGGGTATTTAAATTGATGGTACTGAATCCATAATAATTCCTACCCTGCATTGGTGAGATGAGTATTTAAAATGCTGGTTATCAAAAGACAGGTTGGAAAACCCAAACAACCAGGTATTTCATTACAATTTTCCATAATAAATAAAAATGGTGACCGTGTTCTTCTTTGAGTAATTTTTTTTGTATTGTACACCTTTACTGTTGTTTTCACTGCTTTACAACCTAAGATGATGTTTTGTTGGTAAATGATGGACCATATAAGACACATAGTCTCATACACAATAAAAATTTGGTTAAAATAGCTTTGTTAAGTACAACCCCAGCAACATGCCAGACTACAGTTTTGCAGGTCAACCATTAGTCATTATAATTGCAACTGTACCAAGTATGTAAAAAGGATATTGTCCATGAAAAATGTCAAATATATCTGCAGTTAATTTAAATTGATGGTTAATTAGTTCATATGAATCAGTCATTGATCTTTGAATTTCAGCTGATTCCAAACACTTGTGCTTAATGAAAAATGATGAATACACAGTACAGTAGATTAAGTGAATTCTTTTGCTGTTTGGGTGGATTGTGACGATTTTCTTTTCTGAGCAATAATCACAGTCTTGGGACAACATATAATTAACATATATTGAACATTATCTTGATGGTGAAACTGATTTGTAACTCTTCAATAACCAAACAATGAAAAACAAAATTCTGCTAAATATTTTGTCTTTTTTGTTCATTTTGCAAAGTAGTTTCTTTCACTGATATCCTTCACTTTGTTTTGTATAGTTAAATAGAATTCAGTAATAGATTGTTTTGTTTGTTTAGATGGAATTTTGGTTTATTGCTTTAATAGTATATTTGTAAATTAATACCACTTAATGTTTTGTCATTGATGTTTTCAGTTTTGAGGAATATATTAAGAACAAATCTAGTACAAATGAACTACTCTTATTGGTATAAAAGATTTTTTTCAAGATGCTAAGTTACATTTTGCATACCCGCATTTTTGTATGTGTGCCCTTTACCATATATAACACATTCAACATATTTATTCACACATTCACAAAATGTACAATTAGTTTTATCTGTTTTCATGAAGTTTACACAAATCTTTTTTTCTTCTTCATAGATGTGAAGTTATACAGTGTATTTAAAATTAATGTATACTAGATGTCATAATCATTTTTGTTTCCATGCAACCTTCTCATCACTTTAATTTATATCAAGATTCGGTTATATTTGCTTCGTTTTATGGTGCTGTTTTTGATAAAGAAATATTTATGGTTGATTATATGTATCGCTTTTTACATTTTAATAGAGTTTTACATGTTTATGAATTGCTGAAATATTAATGCAATGTGACATGTTTACAAACATGTTTATGTACTTTAATATACAGCCATATATATTTTTTGTGCATTTGTTGTATGAAACATCTTACAGCAGATGGCTGGTTTTGAAACCATGTTTACATAACTTTCAAGTATAGGTTAACACAAAGCTTTGTTTCAAATCCACCGGAGTTTGAGAAAATAGAACCAATCAATAATAGAAGAATTTTTTACTTTCATTGAGCTATTTTTATTATATTAACATCTCACAGTAAATGAGGAGAAATAATTAACATCTAGTGGGAGAAATAATTATCAACATCTGTTTAGTAGAAGAAAAATAATTATCAACATCTAGTAAGTAGAGGAGAAATAATTATTAATATCTCATAATAGAGGAGAAAAAATTATCAACGTCTTGTAAGTAGACAAATAAGATGATAACTTGGAAAATAATATGCGCCTTTATAAAATAAGAATGCAGTATTTGCCTCTTTGATAATGTTTATTTATTACATTCTATACTTGAAAACTAATCCAAATAGATTTCACATGATTACTTTTTCACTACATTTTATATATATATATATATATATATATATATATATATATATATATATATATATACACACACACACACACACACACACACACACACATATTGGACCCTGTTTAGTGATGATTCTGCCATAGATATCTTGTACTAATCAAGAGATCACTTGTTTTCTTGATGATGCAAGGATAGTAATAATCAGATGCAGTCATTGTTTTGCTACCAACAGATTTTGAGGTGTCAGCTAGGTAGGGATTTTTAGCTTGAAAACTATACTAAATGTATGAAGCACATATTTTGCATTTAGACTATTGTATTTTCAAGACGGTTTGAGTACATATTGTCTTGCATGTTAATTTTCCTCTGGAAATTAGAATTCACAAATGTCTTGTAAAGAGTATACACTAAAAGCGAGTAGAGAACAAAAACAGAACTGCTAATATGGAGGTTATACCAGTTATGATCCAGATTTCTCAAGTTCCATTGTAGAAACATTTAACACTTCTGCACTTCAAAAGGTGATTGAAAATGAGTTACCGGTACATTCATAAAATAAAGTTTTTATTATAAGGATGAAATGTATTGCAACCATCATTATAGGTCACATTTCATGGCATGTTCATCAGCTTAAATTAAAACATTCTATATATCATGTCCAGTATTCACCAGTCTCCAAATTCTGAATTATACATTCCTATAAACATCATCATAGCTTTATTTTATATATTTTAAGAATATCTAAATATTTGTGAGGTCATTCCATTTTAATTTGTGTGATTGTTTTAATACGAAGAATAAATAATTTTGTGCTTATTGTTCTTTGCTTATTCACACAGCCTCCTAATTAAGCTGGGTTTGACCAACAGTCAGTACAGTAGCATGCAAGTCATTTGAAGTAAAATGGTCCTACTGAAGTAAGCTGGGTTTGACCAATGGTCAGTGTAATAGCATGCAAGTGATTTAAAGTAAAACTCTCCTAATAAAGTATGCTGTGTTTGACCAATGGTCAGTACCATAGTATGCAAGTGATTTAAAATAAAACTGTCCAACTAAAGCCCCTGATTGTTTTGTTGCACAAATGGTTTGAATTCTGTAATCTGGTTTTAGAGGACAAGTGCTCTGATGATTGGTTTTAGGTACAAATTGGATTTCATAACATGAATGAACACAAGTACAGGTTAAACTTCTGGTATATATTTTTCTTTAAGATAAACAAGCAATCTGGCATAATTATTGCTGTGCTTGACAGTTTTAGTGGAGCCCTGTGCTGCCTTGAAAGAATATTATTTACAAGAGTTGTGCCCCCTTCACCACCCAACCTTATATTTCATAACTACAGGTAGACTTTACCAAGGCTTGTTTGTTTAACCTACAATTGGCATCCAACTTTATACTAATAGAACTTTGAATGGGTTTGATTTTCAGTGTTCCATGACACCATTTGCAGGAATTATGACCCTTATTTGCCTGTTCTCTTGACTTTGGTTTTCCCGGCATTCTTTTTGCTGAGGATTTCAGCCAGATATAGCATGGAGTTTTGCCTTTAAAAGACCTTGTTTGAATTTGATTTTCAGATTTCCACAACATCATTTACAGGAGTTATGACCACTAATTTCCCACTGCATTGATTTGACCTTTTAATGTTTGATTTCCTGCATTTCAGGACATCAAGTAAAGAGTTACAACCTCTGTTTTCACCTGCTCTTAATAGAAAACAATCAAATGGATGGATTTTTGTCATATAAAGTGTGTTTAATCAACAATGATGTTTCTTACTGTTTTATTCAACTTTAATGAAATTTGTTCCAGTACTTTGAATATTTGTATAAGAGAGAAATTTTAAAAATCTTTGTTTTCAGGCACATTTGCCTGGTAATGGTTGGTTTAAATTGGTGTAATCTGCTAGAAAATTGTGTCATCTGATGGTATTTCTATCATTGTGATAATTAACGACCTCTTACTTGACTGAGCTACCAGCAAGAAGGAACTGCATTTGATAGTTGCCAATCTTTGATTCCTACAGTTCTTTTCACCAACATGTGTTGTGTGTTGTAAAATACAAGCAACTTTACTTTCTGATGACCCAGCTGATAAATTCCTTTCTCTTGTTAATATTTTTGAAAGGATGTTCATGTTTTGTCAGCACATTTGTGTTATATCACTGGCAGAAATGCACAGTTATTTCTAAGCTCATCTGTTTAGCTGATTACTAGGAGATATGTTAGCGTAGCACCTAAACCATGGCCAGTTTTGCAAAACATTATAAGATCTTCCAGCAAATATGTTCCTTGTCAGCCTGTTTATGTTTGTTTCTTTGTGCTTGTGTAATAAAGAGCAGTCTATATTAAGCTGAATATAATCCAATGACATTTGAAATCAATATTGGAATGAGATGATTTGGAAAGAGTACTGATGACATTGATCGTGTGTGGTTTTGGACCACCATTCCTATGTTCCCAATGTTTTTTGTGCTTCGTGCTCAAATGACTTTCATGAATGCCCAAATAACATAAAATTATCAGACTGCATTAAACTTATCTGACTTGATATCCATATTTCCTGATCATGATTGAATTTGTTTCTACTCTGTTGTTGTTGGATTAATGTCATTTTTCAGCACATGATAGGCTTTACATGGTGACCAGTATAACTAGTGGAGGAGGAACCCCCCAAAAAACAGGGAAGAACCACTGACCCAATAGTTATATAAAAATTGAATAGAATAATACTGAAGAAACCCAACTATGCTTCCATGGATGAAATTAATTGAAAGTACATTTAGTCTAGTAAAAATTATACGAATTGAGTTTAATATGCCCACTTGGATTCAGAATAGCTTTAAAAAGCCCATCATCATTCTGCCATGTATAGTATAGCTGTATCTTAATACTTCATGGAAAATGATTCATTTGATGGGGTCCCTAATTTAATTATTCTTATTTATTTCTATTTAACTGTAAGTGTTTCTTTAGTGATGCATATATGAAAACAGTAGTTAACAAGGTTTACACATCTTTCTTAAATAAAAGAAATAAATAGAACTGAAATCAGTGCATGTGAAAATATTCAGACATAAATTTATTTTGTAAAGAAAGTTGAGATCTTTTGGAAACAAAATACATGTAAGTGAACTGAACATTAACTGTAATGGTAACCTTTCCATGCTAAGGGTACATGTACCCATGTTTTACTTTCTCTTAAAAGGGTTGGCTTCAAGTAGATGTGCTTGTCAAATTTAGTGATTGTGGCAAAGCTAAAGTCAAATGAATGAACACTTTCAATATCCTGGTGATCTGGTACTGGTGGCTGGGTTTTTCAGTATTTTTACATTGATTTTAACTAAATGCAGATTCATTGTTACTCTATTAATAAAATTTTGTTCTTGTTCCAAGCTTATTAAACTGCAAAATGTTTAGAAATGCAGAACTTACACTTTAAAGTGCGAAACAGTGTGGAGATACATCTTGATGAATAGTTCCGTATCAAATCATTCACCTGTATTAAAGTATACTTAGGTGTATTCTACAGTTCATATATGAGTGCTGTATAGTTTCTCTAGAACAGGGGTCTCACACACGCAGCCTGTGGGCTGCATGGGGCCCGCCAAGCCATGTCCTGTGGCCTGCAAAATGATTTGCATCACAAGGTGTCATGAGAGAAAACTAAGGTGGTGCGGCCCTTGGGCCATAGAAAATGCCCTCATGCGGCCCTCAGGGTGGTTTGAGTTTGAGACCCCTGCTCTAGAATATGAGCAACAAGCGTAGTACTAGCATATCTCTGACATAATACAAGCGTACTTCAGGAATACACAGAGGTGAATTATATAAATAAGTATGCCTGTATTCAAACAAGTGGATATATTATATTAAGGTAGCATCAATGCATACAATGTGTATTACATGGGTAAAACACAGGCGTTAAACTAAACCTGAATACAGGCGTAAAACAAAGGCATAAACCTAATCCTGAGTACAGGCATATTTTTACACATTTAAAATACATACCAGAGTAATACTGGAGTATTTTTCATGGTTAGTCATTGCAAGAAAAGTCATATGGTGGTAACAGGTGCATTTGTAGTTAGCATGAGGTGTGTTATTTGAAAAATCTATTAATGGCTATAGTATTTCAATAGTGGAGCAATGAGTACAGATAAAAAGAGCAGCCCAAAGAATTTTAATAAACTAATTTAAAATGTTTGGGTATAATTTCTCGTCATGCACAAAAAGTAAAATTGTTAACTTTAGCAAAGATCTAAAAAAAAATACTGTGGCAGCTTCAATTCTGAGATAAAAATTCTTTGACCTGTGTCACTGACGCTTTCACTTATTTAAACATAATGAGATGTGGTAATATGCAAAAACAAATTTGACACTCAGAACCTGATAGCACATACAATGGTACTTCACCATTGCATGCTTTAGTCACTGCTATATTAATATATCAGTAGGAACCTGCCATGCAAATAAGTCTTTGGTTGTAATTGATGTGTGCCAACAAATGCCCTATCATACAATTGCATACTATGAACTCCTATTAATACAGATGTATTTGTTACTAGCTCTTTTGCATGGATAAACAGAGAAACTGGATTAAGTGATTGCTTAAAAGAATGTTGACAAAATAATATGTATAAAGATAAATGAGATATACTGCATGCAAAAAAACTTTTTCTTCTTCCATGTACATGTACATATATTACATAAAACATTGAGTCACAATTGAACCTTTAAATATATGCTTGGACTGGTTTTCAATGATCTGTCATTTATTTAATGTCTGTTTCTTCCATATTTCTACATACATGTAGTTAATGATTTTAAGTCTCTATATGGTAAATAGCAACTTTTGAAAAATGTTTTAGAACAATACCATGTTATGACTATATGGTCTTAAACTAAGTAACAGAAGAAGCAAAACCAACAAAAGTTTAGTAAAATGTAGCAAATAATATATTTCCCTATAATATAAATTTTAAAGGAACTTAAAGTATTGTGAATTAAATCCCCAATAATCCTAGAAGTTCTATCACAAATCCAAAAGTATTGAGTGTTCTGATTGAATTCCAGTGATGTTCTAAATGAATTCCAATTTTTCATGTGTTGATATACCAATAGTCTTGATGTATCATAATGATATGATCCAGAATGTCTTTGAATGAATTCACAACAATCCCAAAGTAATGTTTTAGTCCAAATTGTCAATGAGCACTTTGTAATTCAAATGAATAATTTCAATGATTTCTATCAAATTGTATCTGAATACAAATAAAAGTGATTCCACAAAGACTAATATTAAAATAGGAATGAATACTTTTGTTTATCAGAACCTTATAAGACCTAAGACACAATAAAATGACCTGGATGTGGGTTATAAATTCACTTCCAGCACTTTCTAATATCAAACGGCCATGTCAGTATGTTTACAGATATTATGTTAAGGTGCAACCCACAGCAATGGACAAAAGTTAGGTATCTAAACATTTGTTTACAATGACTATTAGCTTAAACTACAACCTACAATCATGGATTAAAGTTAAGCATACAATATAAATAAACATAATAGTAATAACCAGCTTCAAATAAAGAAATTAAATATTCAATGAAGAGTCTCTTGGTAAAGTTGTCATTCTGAATACTTTCACATTCTTTGTGTTATGTATATTTGTAACACCTGGTACATGATTGAATCTAATTTTTGTAATTTTATTCATGGCTGTAAATTGTACAGATTATCTTTAGTAGATTTTGCCTACTTGACAAGGGTCTGTTTTAGAAATATTAAGTGTGTAAAATTACTTAGGATCTGTAAACAGATGCTTTTGTATGTGTTGACAATTGCTAATAATAATATTAATAATAAAACTTAATGACGACTTTGGGTTAATTTCTCATTGCCTGATGGGATTTGGACGGTTCTAGAAGAATTAAGCAACTTCCCATTGGTTGGGTTAGTTCACTTGAATAGGAATTTTTGAAATAGATTGAGTAGGAAGATCCGTCACATGGGGTATGTTTTGAAATGCAGTTGTAATAGAAGGTGTATATAAGGAGAGAACTAAGTAATCAGGTTCATTCCTATTTTGGAGGCATCCTCATTTCTTGTGTTCCTGTTGTAAGTCTGCAGACTTATTTTATGTTGTACTAAGACATTATTTGAGAGGAAAAACATTTGTTTGGGCTATACAGTGGAAATAGAAAGTGCTCATTATTTGGACTATAATATTATTCTCGAACTGTTGTGATTATTCACAGGACAGTGCCATTTTGACAATGTCATGATTCTTGGCAGACCAATTCGTTTCCAGTTTTGAAATTTATATGGAACTTTTCATTCTTTTGGACTTTTATAGAATGTTATAAGGAATATTAATTATTGATAATTAAACTTGTTGGTTTTACTTTTTTCTGTTACTTAGTTTGTGACCATAGAGTCGTAACAAAAATGGGGGGCTCTTCCAGGATACGAATTTAGAAATATTTCAGAGAAATTGAAGTTGTGTTGAAATTTAAATTTATTTTATTTCAGACATTTTTCTGTGCCTGCTATTTACATTTTACTTAGGGAAACCAACAAATTTTCACAATCTCATCTAAAGTGGAGACCTTTATTTTAAATCTTACCCAGGAATGGTTAGAGTCCTTGAAAAAGGATGAATTGCTCCAACTTGCCAGACAATATGATCTTTCGGAGGCAAAACCATCTTTGTTAAAGCAAGAAATAACAAATAATATTTTGGTTCCATATTTGATTGAAATTAATATTTTGGATAAAAATTCTTTGGGTTTGATTAGTATGTCTTAATCTGGCTCTAACTTGCAAATTATGGCATTGAAATTAAAATACAAGAATGAAATGAAGTTAAGAAAGCTTGAGCTTGAAAAAGAGGAAAGAGAGATACAAGTTCGAAAAGAAGAAAAAGAGAAAAGGGGGAGAGAGGAAAATGCAGTTGCAAATGCAGAAAAAAGAAAGAGACAAATGCAGGAAGAATAGACAAATTGAAAAGGACAAGATGCAAATGAAATTGCACATTGAGAAAGAAGAAAGAGAAGCAAAATTGCAACTGAAAAGAATTAGAACTGGTAAGCATATAGCACCCCACTCATGAAAGTTCAGCTTTTGATGTTATCAGAAATATCAACTAAGTTCTCCCATTTCAGGAAAAAGAAGTAGATCAGTATTCTTTGCATCTTGAATAGAATAGCTACAAGTTTAAACTAGCAATGAGAGCAATGCTGTTTCTTCTACTTCTCTCGCCTTCTTCAATTTCTTTACTGGTATGTGTTCTTCTGTTTTCTTTTTCTGCTTCTCAACGTTCCTTCTCCTTGTTTTCTTTTTTTATGGGACACTGATGACCAATGTCTTTTTTCCTCAATATTAACAAGTATATTTCCTTCTGACTCTCTTTTTTCTGTATTAGAGGTTCCTTTCTTTTCACGTTCTGGAGCCCAATATCCATTTGCCTGACAGACACAGCAAATATCTCGACTCTTATCTCGAGTGGAGTCGTCTGAAGCCTTGTAGTTTCGAATGATTGTAAATCTCTGAGGAGAAGTGTGATCTGTTGTGACTCTTCCTTCTTAACAGATTGAGAACTGAATGAGCATATCCTCTTGGGATACAGGGGTCTATCTCCATATGGGAAGGGAGTGCAAATCGAATTTTGAACCATCATGAAAAAGCAAACCTTTCCATAAAAATCTGAAGAAGCCATGAGACGGCGACGCCATTCGGTGTTGCATCATACGATCAGAAATGTATCAGAATAAGTTTACTTGAGCGACATTGAAGAGTTCATGAGCCTACACATCTGCTTTCAGCTTTCACTGCAAGACCTATAGAGTCAATATCAGCCTAAAAAGAAAATCGTTCGGTAGCTCCTAAAGATTAATTTTATATACGATCAACACAAAAAGTGACTTCCAGAACATTTAGAATGACGGCTTTACACTTACACCATTAAATTTCAGGTCTCAAGCTCCAGTACACAAAGCAGTTGTGTTCATTTCAAATTTACTGGAGTGAATGTGAAACGATAATGTAAGCTCAAGGTGACGATCATTTGAGACTATCACTCACGACAGTTTGAAATCTCCTGTCCCGATCTAGTTTAGTACACCTGCAGAATTAACTCTTCCAAAATCTCGGACAAAATATAACACGCAATTCAACGACGAGTTTGAATGACCTTTGGAAAAACTACTCTTCACATGACACAAGTTTCACCTGCACGAGATAGCGGACGACGCAAAGTTTTATCGATGGATCATCTTCGCAGCACCAAATTAAGAATCGTCCTGATTGACAATGACTAAGACAAGATGTGTTTAGCCCGTGCTATCATAGCGGCTTGATCGCATGCCGAGAAAAACGATACAGCAGAATGGTTAAGATTATGAAAGAGCATTAGAAAATTGAACAGAAATGTAACCAAACAACGGTGTGAACGGAGAGAAGCAACTCCTTTTACATCAAGCAGGTGATTCCAAAGATACTATGTGTGGAGTCCAAGAAATGCAAAAACTTCAAGACATGTTGGCGGGGTCCCTTGTGGCCGAGTGGTCTAAAGTGCTCGTCTTTACAGATCACCCCCATCACATCTCTATCTGCGTAGGTTTGAGTCTCAGTCTTGGCCAACGTGGGTATGAGAGATAGCTGCCAGCAGTTTCCCGTGGGTCGGTGGTTCTTACCGGGGTTTTCCTGAGTTCTTCCTCTACCAATTATACTGACCGCCATGTATAGCTTATCTTGCGCTGAGAAATAGCATCAAACCCAAAACAAGAAACAAAAACAGCAACAAGACGTATTGGCACCTCGCTTTACGTTGAAGGTATTTCCTGAGGTCGCTCTTAGAAATCTCGTGTATCGAGGACTAGATATCCCAGACGCAAAATATTCACGTTTATCCTCACCAAGATCATCTTGATGCCATTGCTGCAATCACAATATTTATTGGAAGCGTATACAAATGCGAGAAATGTGAACAAGGATTTAACAGTTGAGAGCAACAAATTCACTTTGGAGAGAGATGTCGTGCCATTGATGTTTAGCTTTCGGACGTAGCATTCCTGTAGGACAAGAAAGAATACATTGCTCTACTTCCATTTCAACATTTGTCAGCCCAGCCTGTTACAAGCGACATCGCACGAAGCAATTTCATTAACAGGAAAGTTCTTGCGAATTACTGAGAGTGTGTTCTAAGTGAGGACATCTTGTTTGAACGAATAACCAAGAGCCGTACGTTTGCGTAGGAAAGAAAAAATGTCGTTTTATAATCAAGTCGTTGACTTAAAAAAAAAATATTACAACGAATTCAAGGTATCATTAGGTCTCGAGAACAAGAATAAAAAGAAGAAATGCATGGATTTTTGTTTCTCTTATTCGCCTTTGAATGTTTACAAGAAATTGGAGGATGCGACGGACACTTTGCTTTAAATATTATTCAGAATAAGGAACCGAAGTTACATCAGTGACCATGAACGGAGCCGAAATCATTTACATGAATGTAGGAAACGTACAATTTAAAGATTCCATGAGTTACTTGTTTATTCCTTTGAGTACATTGCCTAAAATATTTGGAAGACAGAAATGACTAAAGGCTATTTTTCACATTTTCAATAGCGAAGGTAATAAACACATGGTGCTCGCACATTTTTCTGAAGTGCGATATTACGACCCCGACGGTATGCGTTAGGAGCGTCCCATTTCTGAAATCAGCCCCTTCTACGAAAATGGCACCAAGGTCAAAAAGAATAAACCGTGGCCTCTAACCGTGTTAGCGCATTTTTGTTATTGATCCCTGGTGTTTTACACCAGAACCTTGGGTGTCAAATTTATATGCGTCCTCGCTCACCGACCCGAGATATCCGTGTTAGTTCTCGCGCCGCCCCCTCCCCCCGGCTGCTGTTTGTGTGTTTGAGTGGGGGTAAACAAAAGTTGCGGTAAGATGACAGGTCTCTCAACAAAAAATGTTATCGAGACCTATACGATATCGTGACCAAGGATCATGTAAATTTATCGTGATAAATCCATCAGGAATTTTCTGCGCTTGTGAGAAGAAGTTTTTAAACTTGATCATATCCATGCCCCCTGAACACCAAGTCTGGTGGATGTTTCATAGTGTGTGGGTATCAGCACCATTAAATACAGCCAGAAGATTGCAGTTATCTCTGATCACTTTAGGTATTTGCACATATCGCTGAGTAACATATAAAATATCGGTGTTTTTGTGTCTGCCTCGAGAAAATATCCGAGTTGGATTTGATTGTCTGTCTATCATCATATAATCGTATAGTACGAGATTGTTGATGTCCCCGTTGAGATCATCAACCAACGGCACATAGTTGATGTCAGTAATAAAATCAATGACGTCATTGTCATCAATCATTCTTGCATTTTCATTAAAATCCTTAGGCATGTCGTAGCATCGCTGATAATCTACAGCTGATGCTACTAAATGTAACTTGTCCCACTTAAGCCATCTCAGTATCATGTTAAGTAACAACTGCCTCTTACCATACCCAGACGGCCCTATTATAATTGCTCTGATGGAATTTGGTAATGCTGGATGATGCTTGACTGGCTCTAGCTCTTGTGTCGCTGAGAAGTCAATCACATTCATGTTGTTGAAATATAATATGAATATGGATTTATATTGTGTTCAATGCAGAGCACCCACCGATACTAATGGATTAAAAACAATAACAACGAGGAATAAAAAGCGTGCACTTACAGGCATGTGTGTGAAATGTGGTACAAAAAATATAAATTTGTCTCTCACTCATGAGTGAGTGAAGTAAAACGTGGTGGTGATATTGCTGCTTCACTGGGAATATTACCAAGGACCCCATGGGCTAAGTATCTTGGCGAGAAGCATCTTCCTGGATATAATTATTGTGGTCCTGGAACCAGACTTGATATCCGACTTGACGAGAAATCTCTCAGAGAATCACTCGCCAACTGGTTGATAAGATCCGCGATGAAAGGTAAACTGGTGCTAGGGGCCGGTTATTAATCATAGATAACTATTATATAGAGTCAATTTATTATAGCCCAAAAGAATATTGGAGGGGTAGAGCAGAAATTAGTAAACTTGCTGATGCAGTAGGTGTCACACTTTCTGTTGCTGAAGATTGGTTAACACGACAGGCAATATGGCAAATTTATCTACCACCACCTAAAAAGATTCAATACGCACATTTTGATGTCAGCTCTCTCAACGAAGTTCATCAGGCAGATATTTTGTTTTTACCACATGATACTATTAAAACTGGTAGACGCCAGTCGCGCAAATACAATACGCGTTGACGGTTGTCGACGTTGCAAGTAGATACAAAGAAGCAGAGCCGCTATCAACTAAAACAGCAACTGAAGTTGCATCTGCGTTTAAGCGAATTTATCAACGTGGCGGCCTCCGATGGCCACAGTTGCTACAGGTTGATCCCGGCAAAGAATTTCTTGGTACAGTAACATCGATGATGAAACAACATAACGTCAAAATCAGACGAGCACATACCGCAATTCATCGCTATCAGGTAATCGTTGAGCGATTTAATCGAACACGTGCTGAGCAATTGTTTGGATATCAGTATGCGAAGAAAATATTCACCGACCTTAAGTCCCTGAACAAAGTTCAGGAGGACAAGATATCTCGTGAACGGGTTGCAAGACTACCAAGTGTGATAGCTGCGTTAAATAATGAAATTACTCGTGGAATTTCCATGAAACCCATCAATGCAATCTCGAAGAAATACATATCATTTAAGCGACATGACTCTTCCTCTCAGAAACCATTATTCGGTAATTTGACAGTCAGATATTTATATGAGCCTCGTGAACTTCAAGGTGGTAAAAAAAAGAGCAACTGATCCTATCTGGAGTGTGACCACACATAAAATTTTCAGCGTGGTAAGATCTACTGGCAGGCCTGCAATCTACAAACTGTATTCAACGGCCCCTCAGCACGGATTTGTCCGTGAACAGTTACAAGTAATTCCTGAAGATACACAATTACCACCGCCTTCACTTTTGTGAAGGTTCACTCTTGTGAAAGATGTTTCGTTAGCAAAGCAAGGAACTAACTCCTCGACGTCGATTACACTCAAGACAGGTGAGCATCACATTTTCGCATTTGTGGCCTAGACTACTATTAATTCTATCCACGGCAAATTGTCTTGGCTTATTATTCGAATCCTTGTCTGAAGACAAGGGCCACAACATTACTGTGTTATAGCAAGAACATTGCTCATTTTGTCGTTGTTTCAGTGTCATGATAAATTCAATATCAAGATCAGAGTCGCGCTACTTTTTTCTGTCACATCGCTCATAACCATTCCAACTTTTTTCTTACTACATCATCGCCATTGCTAGCAATGGTTTCCTGAGTTTGATCCTTGTCCCCCGCCAATACGTCCACAGTGCAGTCTATGATAACCCTCCGTAGCTGAGACATTCTTCTGACTCGAGATACTGCTGGATAAACTAAATTTGACCATTCAATACGATCATCGAAAATCCAAATCATTGTATCATCAGTCGTTAGACTGTGAAGAATGAATACGTATAGCATATCCCAGAGTCCATGGAGATTTATCCATCCTTAACGCGCTCTCAACAACATTGACAGGTACAACAACATCATCAAGAACTAGCTTTTGTTTCTTTGACGATCCTGGAATTTCAACATCAATATTTTGTTTACGTGTATCTGCTGGGTGATAACACAATGGTACAGGCAGATCTGAAAACTTTTTTTTATATAACACGAATAATTTTCGCTGAAGTGAATCAGGAACTATTTTCTAAATGCTACTATCAGATCCCTAGGGTGCCATAAATTCCAGAAATAGTCGTTTGTTGTCTCTGGAATTATCTCACGCATTGTCAAGCACTGGATGCTATCCGGCTGCAGTCTGGTTAACTTTTTGAACTCTTTCAGCGATTCATCAATAGCTCTATGATTATATTTGTTCATAATAATCTACGAATTCTTTTAATCAGCAATGTGGCGATTCGCCGACAAAAGGTGGTGGTTTACCATGATCACCACACATGATAACAGCAGTATTTTTTGTAAGTATCCAATCAAGAAACATTTTCAACACGTCCAAGGATACCGTGCATATCTCATCTCAGATAGTGACCTTAGGAATATATTTCTCGCTCATTCGTTCAGGTGTCCACGCATCTCCCTTCCACCGAAGGAAACTGTGATAAGTATGAGATTTAACACCTTTTTCTTTCATCTCTCTGGCAAGCTGATGAGTCGGAGTTAGTACTACCACATCTAAACCCCTAAACAGATTTATCGCTCGTGTAGTTTTACCAGAACCGCCAGACCCATTAAGACAGTTTTACGCCTGGCCACAGGATCATATACCGATGGTGCCAATGATGGTTGTGACATTTGACTATTTTTGTGATATATCTCAACAGGTTTATAATCAGCAGATTCAGAATAATCAAGTATCATCTCATTCTTGACTCGCCATTGCCCCCACGGAGCATCACAGATCCCTATATCACATTCATCTAACAATCCAATATTTTCTTTACTGATATAAAATGAATCTGTGAAGACTCTAACCGCGGTATCAGGAAATCTGTTTATCATTGACAGTAGGTTTATGGAAACATACGCAAGCATCGAATATCTTAAATGAGTATATTGCGGCGAGTCGGCATCATAATAACAAACTGTAGTTCCTAATTTAGTTCCATCGTTCAGATATGCATTTTCCCTCCACGCAAATGTGCCTTTACTCGTTGTATCGGTGATTATAAAATCGATACTTAATTGTGTGCAACGTCGTCGATTATTAGACGCGGATCTTTGTGTGAATTTCCCAATGACTTTTCTACCCAAATCCTTTGCGAGTGACATATCCTTGCTGCTTTCAGGTCCTACCACTGGTCCTGCTACCGATGGTAGCACGGGTAGGGGCATCCAAATCTGTTTTTGTGGGCGATATGAGATTATTGCCTCACTCACGGTTAATGATGTCAGTCTCTTCGCATCAAGCATATATCGTAATAACACTATTGGGGCCAAACCTCATTTATTCTTCGCACAGTAATCCATCGGATTTATCTCTGGATCAGGTTTATTAAAATGACAGCCAAACAAAACAACAATAACAGGATGAATATTCCTCGACGGGGCAAACTCAAACAATACAATCTCGGCATATCCAGTTAAACCGAAATCTGGTAATGGGCCATTTATCGCAACTCGAGTCATCTCGTGTAGGATGTCCAAATCCTTTAAAATATTTCGCACATTCTCCCATACCAAGAAAACTTCCAGGATAACATGCAACAATGTCAACTGAGATAACCTCATTTAAATCAGATTTGGTATTCCACAACCCGCCATGTCCATACTAGAGACACGATCGCTGAACGTCCTCAAGAAATTCTCCACGTATCGGTCTCCATGAATTTTTCTTCTGAGCAAATTGAGCAACAACAGACGGAACAGTATAACAACTATTCAATAATCGTTATATTTCCTTCTCATTGTCAGTGTATTTCAGTGCAGTCTTGGTCATCTGCGTGTGAAGAGATTCAGCACGTAAAGATCACCTCACGGCAGCACGAATTGGGCAAATCTTTTATTTTCCTCATCACTCTGGAACAGCCACACGGACACTGGATCGGTTTTGCTGATCTCATGAATATATTCAAAATATCACCACTCCTTGTCTCCGACAAGGCCAGCACTCGCTTCTCTCATGGAAATATTGTTATATTTGGCGTCCATGCATGAGCGCTATAGTCAGTTATTACCATCGGAGCACCATTTCTTACATATTTTGCTCTGTACAAAATCTCTCCAGTTATTGTTCTTACTTCTGTTGGAAATCTTAGGCTTTTTCTAACTCAGCGATATCGCTTATCGTCGCTCCACTTGATCTAACTTTATTTTCCCACGAGTTTATTTTTTCGCGTCGTAGATCTGTGAGACCTTTTCCTCGTAACGCGTTCATAAAATAGTCTATAATTCTCTTGGCGACACAATTGAGGATAACACTAGTCGTGGTGCTAGCCTCGCGTCGCATCGACAATAGTGCATTAATATCAGACTTATTTAACGAATAAACCCCATAAAGAACTGCAGTCACCGGATATGCTCTGTCGTAGTATGGTTTGTCAGTGTCAGTTAACATTCTTGGTGTAGAATTTTTATCTAACACGGCAACATCCCTGGTACTAGCACTCGGGCGGCTTCGTGATTCACGAACAGGGTCACGTTTATCACGGATAATTCAGGTTATGTCATTATCGCCGCCATCCACGTGTGGATCGACGCTAGCGTTGATAGTGGCACCAATAAATTTGATTCTGAAAACATAGCTTTATTCTCCCTATCCACGTAATTAATGATTGTCCTTGCTCGTTGGTCGTTCATGGTAGCATTCCTGAAAATATTGTCCTGTTTTACTCTGAATGTTGACCAGATATGCGTTGTATTATCATCTCTAAACTCCTTCTTGGCTTCACGGATACGATCAATCAATCCCAGATTAACATCAACTAATACGTGACAGGGTGGGTGCCTGGCCTACTGGTGTTTTACACCAGGACCAAGGGTTAGTCTGTCAAGATCGAATAATAGCTTGAGAGGGTTTTATCGCAGACAATCTTGTAAACTCCTCCATCATATAATTAAGGCAAATATATATTTAAATTAAACATCAATGTATAAATATACAATGGCTTTACGAGCAAGGAATAGTTGCAAATGGTTGATGATTGAATTAACAACTCCGTGTAATAAGACTTGTATAACGGATTTCTGTGGATATCACTTGCAGAGTGTAAGGGTAGTCTAGGACCAAAGCCATGTTTGAAATGCAAGAAGGGGATCAGGGGAGAAACGCAGTTGTGTGTAACATGTGGAGGTAGAAAATACAGAGCTCTAAAACGGTATTATGGTAAAAAATATGATGGCCATGAATCTCCGACAAAAGACGCTAAGGACTATATCGCTAGATTTTCTGAGCAGTCGGTTTGATAGCAAATAGCAAACCACGTATTTTTTTTTTATTTTTTTTATTTTTTTTTTTGGTAATAATTTAGACAAAAGATATATACTATATAAATGGAGCAAGGAAATAATGTCGATGAATTTGGAACGCAAGCGTTCCCAGCGTATCCCATCATTAAGAATTATGAGGCCTTGCGTGCTGGTGTAAAAAGAACGGTCGGTTCTGTCATTAATACCGGTTATCTGACATATATCGACGGCATAATCTGGCGTTGATATTTCTATCGCGGCACTAAGTGTTGGTTCATGCACAGTTATTGCTATCTTGGATTCTTTCCCCGTGACAGATTTAATCCGGCGCTAAAATTCATTGTTGATTTCTTCAACGACATTCCAATCCAGTGTTCCCCAAGCGGGGTCGCTGGGGGCTTAATTTTATAGCTAAATACTAGCGAATTGTTTGCTTGCACCCACAGCATGACTTTGGTCTGATATTTGGCCAGCTGTAATATTCTCTTAATTGCGCTAGCGCTATTTCTCTAGCCGGAATGGCAGTGGGGAAGTTAAAGTCAGTCTATGGCTTGGTTGACGTTGCTGACATCATCGTGGTTTTTGGTGGTGTTGTATTAGCAGCGATTTGTTCTAGTAATCGTAGTGATCGATCAGTTTGCGACATTATTATTTACGCCCTGATTTAAATCAGGGATATAAATCCCTGTCCCTGACACTTTGTCAGGGGGATTCTAATTGTGGTTGGTTTCCAGTTGCTTCATAGCAAACCTTAAACATTTCTGCGAATTTCTGATTGATATTATTCCATCGCTGAGCCCTGATGATATCAGCGATGATAATCTGCCGTGTCAGCAGTTTCAGCTGATAGAAACGTATATTCGTGTAATTTATGAACCGCGCACGTGGATAGCTTCTTTGCGATGATATTAACAATATCGGCAGCACCGGTTATAACGGCAACACCAATTCCTATTACTGGTGCTATTATGTATGCGGATGATAATGTTCGATTATAGTTACTGTTTCATAGACTAATGCTAATGCAGCGTATACAGTTAGGTCAGTAACATCGATACGTCTGCGGTATTTCTTTTGCCTGACTGTATATTGGTCGACGATGTTTTTTCAGTGATGATTGCCACGAGCATGCTTCTTGGACAATTGGTCGCTCCGGTAACTGATCGCGCATAAAGACGCCTCTGAAGTTTCTGATGTATAATCACCGGGCAGCATCAAGCAGATCGAAATTGGACATGGGGATTTTCAAAAGGGAGTTCCTGGCAGTCTCAGACCCCTTCCCACAGATCGGCCGTACCACATTGCAGTTTCAGGCAGTCTTAGACTGCGACCATGTCGTGGGCCTGGTAATCTTAGACGGCCGGGTTGCGGTATTTTCGGTTCTCTTAGACGTCTTCAGTGTTGTGCCCGTGCTCTTTTGTGAGATTTCTGTGTGCACAATTCCCTGTCCGGTCGCTTTCTTCAGTGCCATCCGTCGAATGTTCCAACAGCACCAAGTGTGGCGGCCTTTGCAACAGCCGGAACGTCAGCGGAAATCAGAGCTGGTACAGCTGCAAGAAACGGAAATATGCCACCAGTCTTTTCTATGTCCTTAATGGCAGCCGAGGAAATATCAAGTCTGACTCCAGTCTTCGATTTTCTGGTGTTATTGAAGTGCCTGACCTGACGTTCGGTTAGTGACAATTTATTTTGGCCCTTGGAATCACTGGCGATTTGTGTTGATTTTATCAGTGTCTTTACTCCAGAATTCTTTTTCGCTGCTGATTCTAGCTTTTTGATCTGATCAGGTGTCAGGGTAACATTGACGTACTGATATGACATTATGACATTATGGGCGATATAATTACTGATTGGATCCGATCACATATTTTCCACTCATTCACCCACCAACTGCCTCAAGCAGGACTGCTTTGTCCGACAGTATAACTGCGATTTCTCTGTAGCCACCACCGGGAAGTGGTGCTACACGAGCTCGGAAGTGTATGATTGTCTAAACAAATCCATGTGCTCCAGCGAAAAATAGTAGATCGGCTATAGCGTTATGAAGTCCCACTGAGATATCTGCAAACCAGAATCTATATCCAGATCGCGCCCTATAAATGTCTTCAACCGATGATACGCACGTGCAACGTGATTTTTATCAAACTTCAGTAACACTTCCTCGGATGGTTATTGATGTCCGTTTATTCTCAAGGAAACTTCACTAACTCCGAGAATATTAAACACCACTGGATTTCGCTTTTGTGAATTCACTCGGGCATTTTCCTGAAACGCGATGAACATGTGTCGTGGTGCTGACACTCCTTGCTGTGAGACTATCTGTCATGTGAATAACCCAGCAATATCACCTTGTATGCTATCAGTGGTCATCGTCAACCATGACAACACAGACTTATCGCCCGAGTCCATCAGAGCAGAGCCGTTGCTATTCGGCCAGCGAGGGAGTCATTGTTGGCATCCACAACGAAAGCTTTGTTAGTACTACTTTACCATTATCAACACCAGCAGGATCCAGATTGCATCGTTGTCGGTGGTTTTTCTGACAAGCAGCACAGTGTGTTTCGCCCCGAAGGTGACTTTTCTCACGTTAGGACAAAACCCAAAGATGTGTGACAAAGGAATTACACATGAAAATTCTTCGTCCCGTTCAGCATTGGTCAACGTGCTGCAAATCCTTGGTTGAAATTTTCATTCATTGATGCGGCGTCAGTTCAAGCAGCGTTCATCCTCAAGTTAATGCTCTCGGGGTAATCAGTGGTATCTTTGGCGAACATCATCGACGGACCAGCTGACCGTAAATAATCATAGTTGTATCGGACTAGCCCGAGAATCGTCGCAGTGACGTCAATGTTTTCAATACATGACTCAATTTCCTTTCCATTGATGATATATCGTGCACTGTTAAACAATGCAATAACGCTATTATTGACAAGGCCGACTCGACCTCCAGTTCCATATGCTGTGTTATCTTCTTTCAGAAGTTGACCTTCGATCTCATGAATGCCTCAGAGGACAAGAAATATCTGCTCGTATCTTGTATTTGTAGTTCTATTTTTTGTGCGTTAGGTACACGTGCATCACAAGAATAATACTGATAATCACGCACCGATTCATCCTTAAGGAC
This sequence comes from Megalonaias nervosa, assembly GCA_016617855.1. NCBI lineage: Eukaryota > Metazoa > Mollusca > Bivalvia > Unionida > Unionidae > Megalonaias > Megalonaias nervosa. Next base: position 35,800 of record JAECUM010093044.1, on the reverse strand, counting down.
GGGCGCGTCCGTGTCAAATGCGGGATCAGATACACGCTTAAACACTATTATACTTGCTTTCGTCTAACACGAAGACCACTTCCTGCTATTAGACTTGCAGTTATATTTTTTCTCTCTCGGCAGCCCGTTGTTTTGTCAGTGTCACGCCTGCCAATTCCCTTAACCGTTCATTTGCAGCTTGATTTATTATTTTACTTTATCTGCCGACATCACTTTGGTGCTGAGCAATTTCACTGTCAGCGGTTTGCGTCTTATTAATCGTGCTAGTCTATCCTTGATTGCTGAGAATGCTTTACTAGCAGCATCACCAACGGTGCCAATAGCCTTATCGCGAACAACGTGAATGGCTTTCATTCCTAGTTGCTTTGCAGTCGGGATCGCTTTTGGGGCTATCCTTTTGAATAGACCTTGAACAACATCGCCGAGTCCATCTACGTAGATATCTTTATATATTGGCAATCGTGAATTTATCACCCAGATCTATTACAGGTCCACGTTGAACATTATGTATGACGATATTATTTTCTTGTCACTGATCTAATTGCATCCCTAGTCGTTGTCGAGATTCGTCTCTGTCGAGATTAGATCACTGTAGTAATCGTCGACGATTTCGTCGATGAGGGCACGATAAACATTAATATTCATGATACCACCTGTGAATAATCGCTGACAAATAGCAGCTGCTTCATTGATGATTTCTGTGGAATTACTGTCGGTTCGTCTTCCGCCAATAAGAATTTCTAGTCTATCAACATCAACAAGGACATTATTGGGGCATGGGGTAATAAGACCGCTTCCTCGAATGATGAGACCACTCCCCGTAGCACCGGAATCCGGTTTTAATTTTCGCTGTTCCTTTTTTTCTTCTAGGATCGAATATGCAGCTTCTTCTCTTTCCTCAATACGGGACAGTCCAAATTCTGATTCTTTGGCAATAATGTATCTCAGAGCAATGGAACTTTTACAGCTTCATTGACTCGTCTCAGAAAATCAGTAAATTTATCCTTGTACACACCAATGATTTTAGATGTGTCATAATACGCTCGAAACGCAGAGGGAAGCCATTGCTCCTCTGAAATAGCAACCCCCGGAGCTAACAAAATGTCATGAACTTGATATCCTGTCTCAGCAACTGTATCGGGTTCTTACGAAGTCTTGCAAAAACCTTCTTGGTAAATTTATCAATCGGTTTGATCCCCAGCTTTTTGGGCTTCGGTTCTGTTGCAACAATATCCTTCACAACACCGATTTCAGCGTCAATGTTATCAACAGTATCCGTCATCTGCTGCAATTGTGGCTGAACATCAGCTATTTCAGCTGGAAGCTTACGCAGAATCTCCTTTGTTGTTTGTTTAGTCCGTTCCGCGATTTTTCCGATTGGCTTGGTGGTTTCTGTGATGGGCTTGAATAATTCTGCTGCATCTTCTGCAAATTCCACTCAAGCCTCCTGGCGCTATTGTAGTTGCTGCTTGACAGAATCACGGACAGGGAGATATTTCTTGATTTCATCTAATCGCTCTCGAGCTAGATTAGCTGTATGAGATTCCGCGGTTGACGCAGAATCACACATTATTATTGATGTATTAATTATTTAATTACGTCACCTGACCGCTACTTTTTTACTCCTTCCTCACACACGCACAACAGCAGGGACACCAGGGGTCAATAACAAATTTGCGCTAACACGGTTGGAGGCCTCGGGTTATTCTTTTTGACCTTGGTGCCATTTTCGTAGAAGGGGTTGATTTAAGAAATGGGACGCCTCTAAGAGTGTAAATGGGATCCCCCCTCCCCGTTGCTCGAACAGAACAACAAATTTTCTACGCTTGATACCAAACTAGGTCTTCAGACCATTTTAATTTTGAAGGAGAAATGTTGAAATATTGTCGATCAGATTGTTACATTTTGCGACATTGTTGTGAAAATCTCTACAATTATTTCTGGATCACGGAGGCTTCTACCATTGCTAAAGTGTGTGGATTAGTCTACCGAAAAAAAAAAAAAAACGTTTATGGCCGGGAACATAATAACTATAATACGACCTCAATCCTATCTCTGTTTGCTGTCGATATTTAGCCGAAACTTTGCGCTGGCTACATTACTAGCGAGACACAGAAGACAAGCGGCTACAACATGACAGAAATGGCGGAGAACAGAAAATTGGAGCCCTTTCCATGGTTGGGATTCAGAAAACCCGTAGATGGTATACGAATTTCAGAGATTTTTATTTCTTGGATGCCCAATTTATTTTCCTCAAGGAGACCTAAATCATTCTTTCTCAGCATTTACTATGGAAGAGTTGCACGACCAAACATATCAACGACACCAAAGTTTAGAAAGTCAAGGATACCAAGTGATAGCAACGTGGGAACACGACAACAAACGACATTTGAAAACAGATCCAGAATTTAAATATATCGTCGAAGATTACGATGTAGTGGACATCAAAATTTCAAATCCTCGCGACAGTTTGTTTGGGGGACGACCAATGGTGCAAGATTTGTTGTACTACATGGACGAATCTCAAGGAGAGGAAATCAAATATGTTGACAAGTGTTCTTTGTATCCTTAGCTGTGCAAATATGACCTTTGTAAAAAGTGAATCAGATCGTCTATCAGAAACGAGTGTGATTTCCCAATTAGAGCACCTTGCCGTACGACACACCAATATCAAGTACAAAAAGGAAAATGTTTCAAGAAACAAAATTCATTCTGAGTACAATATTTATCGACAATGATGAATTCGACACAACAAAATTGCGAGGCATCAAATGCTGACTTCAAGCTTAATGAAGTCGAGTGCTTTGCTGTGTCGTGATTGAACCCAGCGATATCCGCAGCGATGCAGCATGACGTTTACTAGCGAAAATGTTGCCGTTCGTGTACCCTTCAAGGTATGTCATCCATGCAATCACAAACCACGCTTGATAGCCCTAATCTACTGAGATCAACAAATCAAAGAATAACACATGTTCTCCGCGGTTTTGCCTGCCTTTTGTATGTTTGAAAGTCGATTTAAAAGATTCAAAAAAATAGCCAAAACTTTAGCCAGAGCATGATTTGTCTGCCTAGGACAAGGGGACAAAGTATAGTGTTTGTGGTGTGAATATCCATGAATGGGAGTATAAAGATTCAGCTTTCCTGGAACATGCCAGATGGTCTCTATGCTGTCACTACCCTTCATTGGTGGGTCTTGATTATCATCCTCATGGATACTTTAGAAAAGCGTACATTTGGAACAGCGAGAAAGAGAGTTTTAAATTTGGACGATGTGTGTGTGTGTGTGTGTGTGTGTGTGTGTTAATATATTTCTTGGATTTCATCTGCTAGCATATTATTGTGGCAAATGTATGAACAGTTCACGCAATGATTTAACTACAAAAAAAATTGATCTGTGGAAGAAAAATTTATTGTGTTAAAAGTATTACCATGAATATGAGTTGTATATGAGTTGCATATGTCCGTGTCAAGAAGATAGTCGTCTTACTTAATCGACTCTACATACTTACCAAAAATGGTATATTGCTAGTTGTATACATCAATTACTTCAAGCCATACCACATCAAGCAAAACGTTTCTCTTTAAAACATAAAGTAGCTTTGTCATAACTGACTGATCCAAGAATAGAAACTCATGCACAAACAATATCATTTGAAGTCAAGGTGGAAGTAAATCTTTCGGACATGTCATTATTTGTTCACTTTTAAATTGGGATCCTAATGCCGGAGCTAAAATGCCAAACAGCCTATAAAAAAAAAGAATAGATGTAAGCAAGTTCACACTCTAAGAAGAAACAAACCCCAAAGAAAACATCTCCTGTAAGAAATAAATGTACCGCTGTTATAACGAGTTTGTAATCAAGACAACCTCAGTCGGTGACGTATATCCTTCTATATCTTCTACGTTAATGATGATGCCTGCCAACAAAGATTTAAGACTAGTATTTCCCAATTTGACAACCAAATGACATGGTTTGATCGGTTGTTTGGAAGGTCAAACATCAGGAACAAGAAAGAATTGCTAAACACTGGAGATATGTTTCGCACTGGAAAAGCAAACGGTACATTTGATTGAGATTATTTACTGAACTGGACATAGTATCAACAAATGATAGCCTCGCCAGCACCAGTTACCACTACCCTTCCAATCCCAGTAGCAGCCCTCTTCTGTGGCTCTCTTTGGAAATCATCTCACATCGAATGACTCCTCTGAGACCAGAACCATCGAATAATGACTAACCAATTTTATTTAATATTACTTAGTGACATTTCTGTGGATGTGTTTCAACACTTTATGATGTGTAATGGCCAAAGTACCTCAAGCCATACAACTAAATCAGGCAGCCCATTTGGAAGTGGTCTTGTTAGAAATCATTCATCACATTCAAGTACTGAGTATCACAGAAGGTTAAAACATTGTGTAATCGTAGATATCCTCAACAAAGAAGTCCATTAACACTTGGACAAAAATTATCGTCACTTTTACAAATAAAAAAGAAAAACCATTAGTTGAAACTCCATGAAAAGTCTTGGAGAATATTATTTCACTGATAACGTCTCGTTGAAACAATTTCGGATATTTTCAACGATCAGTTTGACAGAGAACTGGAGAACGCTCACCGAAGTGTACAGACCACTAACATATCGAACTGAACGAAGAACAGAATTTGATGCTCGTGTTTGTTTTTTTTTTACGTCGTCGAGTACAACGTCGAAAGAAACACGGTCGCTTCGTTACAGAGAGTAGTTCCTTTCAAATTGGATATTTTCATAAGTATCTACGATGACGGAGGCAACACGTATCACGTTAACTAGGAAGTTGTGCATCCTCATTATCTTCCTATCAGTAAATCGTATTCTGACAGTGTCAATATTGGTATAAAGGAGATCTTGGATAAAAATATGCTATCATCAAAAAGAAAAGTCACCATGAAACTACATTTTCGAAACCGATTCACTTGCGATGCATACTGTGTACCAAGAAGTCGCTCGACAGCGAGGATATGGTTTAGTAAATATGTTAAAACTAGCTTTCCGAACGGTGGCATTATCTTAAAACCAATGGTGACTCAAGAATTGCATCCTTTGAAAAGATGCAGCTTTGACGCATAGAAAGGAATTTTCCCAAAACATACTCGTCGACCAACAAAGTCCTCAAGAAACATTGATGAAAGCAGGAACAAATGTGTTGATTCAAATAGGAAAAGCCCTCCTGTGTCGCCAAGGCAATTAGCTGCAAACTCCTGGAGAAGGCATTACTTCCTCCGCTACGCCACAGTAAGGACAACACATCTCATAGACACGTTTATAAAGACAATAAGGAAAGAATGACTGTAGTCAGAGCATTGCGTGGGGTTTTTATTTCTAAATTTAAAAATGAAAGAAAAGAAATCGAAGCACCGCGATACTTGTGAATGTTCTATTTCAGACCTCGGTCTATTTGCCATGCCACCAACGATGCAAGAATCCCAATGGTAGAATTTCATCCCGAGTCATCTTTGACCACATCAGATCTAATATAACTTGAAATCAGACAACAAACAGAAAATTACATTGAGCTGAATAGCAGTTACTTGAAAGTCAACGATCTAGAAACGGAAAACAGTAACCTAGGTGACGATGCCAGAGTAGCTCACGTCAACAATTTCATGGATCCGTTGCGGATTTGTTCATGAACAACAAGCTAGTCAGCAGCAGCATGGACACTTATCTTTACCGAATGTACCTGGAAAAACTCTTGACGTACGAAAAATAAATCAAGAACATATATCTGATGCCTCAGTGGTAAGGAAACCTGACACAATGGACAAGTTCAACGATACAGAGTTGATAGCGGAAGAGGATGTTTACTATCCACAACAACAACTACCACGAACCACACGTGAACAAGAAAACAAGAGAGTCATGATGTTAAGATAATCAGAACAAGATAAACACGTTATCTCTTTGTTTGCTCGTCACTTGGTTGAAACAATCACAGACCTAACCGTAAAACATTGTAGTGAATGTCGAATCGACCACCCATGTCAGAAACAAAACGAAAAATGTTTCATGATAAGTCCAGAAAAAAAGTTGGAAGCTTATCTGAAAGAAGAATGGAACCTCATCTGTGAAGAGCCGATTTTGAAAGAGTGGTAAGGAATCTTGAGTGACCATTCGTGGTCTCCATTGACTTCTTTAGAAACGCAACATATCGAAGATCTCTTGCAACAGAGTACGAAAACTTCATCTACTTACTTGACAGATATTTTAAGGAGAGATCAAGTTTGAACTCATGACTTATCATTACATGTGGAAAGAATGAATACCTTGTGATTTAAGCAGCTTCAGACTTGCAGTTCGTACATAGTGTCTTCGAATTCATTGATGTGTGCTAAAAATATGAACTTCCACATCAAAACCTAAAGAAGTTCTAGCCTGTGTCGTCAGCACAGACGACTGCTTGGTAGCTGTCTACTTTCCCAATGAACACAGAGTGGAATATTTTATTCCTACAGGTTACCGTCACTTGAAGACGACATCATCAACTTTATGAGAAGATATCGACTCAGTTCAATAATGTTAGATGTCAAGAATCAGATTTTGATGTTATGTCGGCAACATTTTGTGTATCTTCTTCATCAGTGAAGTCTTGTATTCGCCTTAAACATTTAGTGACAACACTTTAAGAGGATGTTTTCTTTCGTGTCTGCGTACCAAATCTGAAAGATGTTTTACTTCACATCCTTGCTTCTTGATTATAAAGACCGCCAGTCTTGCTACCCATCTCACATTACTCGCAAGTGATGAGCAGAGAACACCTCAATCAAGAGCGATAGCGATTGAAATGATACCAGCCCATGCAATGAGCGCATTGAAAAGCCTTAGCCATACAATAGCCTTAGGGTGGAGTCTACGTGCCCATGGAAAGAGAACTACTCTTCTCTTAATATTGGAAAAGAATAATAATAAAAATTGCTAAAATACGAGCCCCCAGCGACCATGGTGAGGAAGTACATAGGTACAGAGGGACCTATCAACGTAGATCCATTTGCCCAGTGCTCAATCCAAAGGGACCCAACATGAACATAGGGCACAAACTTCGTGATCACCCCCATCACTAAAACCACCTTCAGCTACGCACACAGAAACTTGGAAGCAACCTCCGACGACACCCCCCAAAAAAACCACAACAAAGCAGGGGTCAAGGGAGGAGGGAGAGAAGAAGGAGGAAAAAACGAAACAATTTTGCCCCGAAGAACCCCAAACTAAAAAGGCTGAAAAGCCATCCCCACTATCAAGCACCACGGCAACGGCAACACCCCCGCCCCTGAAAAGACACTGGAAATCAAGTGGTCAAAGATAAAGAAGTGTCAGCGTGCAAAATTCCCCCAAGTCTCACAAGTCTGACCCCACAAACGGTGGAATGGTTGAGTGTTACCAAGGCAATATCAATGGTTAAAAGGTGAACCAGATGAGTATCTTCTCAAGCAGGATCAAAACCTGGGAATAGATGATGTAGTGGAGAACCAAGACAAGGCAGTGCAGCATACTGAGGATCTACGGAAGACCCTAACAGCGACAAAGATACTGCAATGTGATTGATAAATATCCAGGAACCTAAGAGACGGCGCAAGAAATTCAGCAGATAATCTACGGAAACTTGGAGAGAAATTCAACAGCTGCCCAGTACCCCCTTGGCGCGCTGATCATGAATATCCTGCCCAACCAACAGATATCCCTGTGGCTACCGATCAATACCTTCATTATTGCTGGCCTTACTGAACCAAACAGAACCAAAGACAAGAACAGATGGAAGCTCGAGCCGCCTAGTCGGATGAAACTGTACGTCTCTCCGCCGCTAGAGATTCCACAAAGCTCTTGTAAAAGCTACAAGAATTACACGGTTGCCTAGGGTTTTCGCTCTTACAAAAAAAAACTATATCAACAACAATGTTTGATCCATTGGACCACCGGTTTAATATTCTTTCCATACGGTATATCCAATTAAGATAACTACAAATGTACTGGGTTACATTAACCCGGATTCGATCTATATTCAGAACAAACGTAAGTACACTCTGTACACAAAATTCAAAACAGGTTATGTAGTAGGTATACAATTATACTAACTACTTTGATCCTAATTACAATGTGCCGCTTACGCACAAATAGTTGTTAGCGCCAGTCCGTATTATATAACTGGGCAGAATTTGACGGCAAGTACATATGTAGCATTTCAGAGTAATCCTGTTGCCGCTTGGTGACTCTGGCCGGACCGTTCCCCCACCCCTTTTCCTCGTTGTGATATGCTAATTGAAAAGTATACTATGTATGCAGTAAAACATTGAATTGTTACATGTTACCACCCGATGTAAAATTAAGTAGTGTGCCGTGCACAGTCAGCCCCCAAAGTGTGTACCTGGAATGCAGCAAAGAGCATAGACGTAAGTCAGCGCCCGAAGTGTGTATTTGGTATCAAGCAGAGGTAGAGACGCGAATAGCCGAATGTTGCATCCAAAACTCAAAATCAGAGAGTTAGCTACCCATCTCATTCATTTATTCGATTCCATATCATTCATAGTCTGTCGCCAGCCGTGGAGAGAAGTTCGGGGAGCAGAATAGTGCCGCTGTAGACGAAGAGGGAGTGGGTTGCAAATTAGGCCAGTTAGTTTGGTGTTCTTTCAGCCGGAATGTTGCCAGCCAACCCCACTCTCTTTGGAAGCATTTCGAGTACCTGGAACTGCTCGACCTCAGCGAGCTACCATCAGGAGCACATGTGCAGGAGGGAGAGGACGGGTAATAGCACCGGAGAGTACAACTGCAACACCTGCATTTGAAAACTGAACCCAGAGTGCGGTGCTGATCATTGAAGAAGGACGAGCCTTAGTTCGTTCCGTACCCACCGTCACAAGCCATAGGGACAGGCTTTCTATTGGGTTTTCTATTTGGCTTTTGAAAATCCCTTTCGATTATAACTTTTAAAATTACAAATTTTACCTTGTCGAGAAACTTAACACACAACTATCAATTTGTGGAAATAATAAGATCATTAACTTATTTAAGGGTAAGGTATGACCATGAACTGGTTTACATTTATTGGACACATTGAATGAAATAAAATTTTTAAAAAAAAATAACTAGAAATATTATTACAATTAAAATACGAGGCTAACACATAAGTGACCGTTAGGGACTACCCGACTTAGAGACCTGGGCAGACAGATTAAAAATACATCACTGGCGTTTCAATTTATAATCCTCTGTCGCTTTGCGCCGCTGGACATGCCCTTTTCAAACTTGGCCTAAACTGGACATTGTGTTTAACACCTCATAATTAATTCAGTAGTGTGATGTGTACAAAATCAATTTTAACTCGTCGCACATGGCCGAAGGTTAATTCAAGACCTCACAGTCTGCTACCCATCGTAGACTGAACAAAAATTAGGGAAATAGGACCGGAAAACCAAATGAGACTTTAGTACACCTAGCATATGTTAAGCGCCTCCTATATCAAGCCAGGGAGCTCCAGACAGGCAAGAGGATTATTCACGAGGGTCTTGACCCATTTGTAATTATCCAAACAAGCTGTGCACTCATTGATGGAGGATGATGTTGCACAGAAGAATAAACAGTGGAAAATAGAAACGATCGAACGCCAGGGAAGCCGCTTTGTTGCTCAAAAATAAGAGGAGGCAGTCAAAGACACTCTTATTAGAGTGTCACATGCACGTCCAGGCTGTTTCGTCAGAGCTGCAGTGAGGGTTCCACGACCATGCCAACAAGGGATGAGAAACTGGGCCTTCCGAACTGAAGACTTTGAATTGAAAATGGAAATCGAACGGAGGGTAACCCCTAGATTGAGGAAGAACTGGATATGAAGCTGCAGCAAACACATCAGCAACAGCAGCAGCAAAAACAACAATTAACATACCGATAGTCCTTGAAGTAGAGGACTGAGAAAGTGAAGCAAATTTTCCTCACTTTTCCCTACCTGTCTCTATTAATATTTGGGGTGGGGGATATATGGAGTAGAAGATGTGTTGCCTGCGGATTTCATTATGGGATGTACGGACAATAGGAGTCAAATTTAATCAAATATACCCTTTTCAGAGACAACCAGATATCTTGAAAAGAGATGAAACTCAAAATCATTGCCAGTCTTTGTGCCTTGTGTTTGTATTGCTATTTACGTTTTCCACAAAAGCTAAAACTTAAAAACCCATTTTGTGTGATAAAAGTGTACACGTAAACTCTAATACCCTTTGCTTTGACGTGTTGAGATAGTAAGTGATTTCATCCTATTCTTTTACATGATATACATTTCATTTCGTGAATAAGTGTATAGGTGTTGGTCACCACACGCGATGCGCTTGATAGTATGATGTGGACTACTGGATAATAGATAGATAACAAGGTGACGGACAGTGATCAAAAAGTCTTTTATCGTAATCAAATATCAGGTGTTGGATAGTAATCAAAAAGTGAGTGCTATATATAGAAGATCAGTATGTATTAAACATTAAAGTAATGTTAAACTCCCGTTGTGCCCCGTACACTTTTCAACACGGAAGCGTAAATCGCCCATATTATGGAGGTCAACAACTTGTAACAATATAAAAAATGCAGCCCCATCTGTGGTCAGTTATTTCTACCAATGTAAAACTATAACCTCACTATTAATTCCAAGTGTGTTCCCTCTCAACCCCCAAAGTAGGTAACAGTATGATCCTTACCATGGCCATCTTCGCCTGCCAAGGTTCCAATGTGTTAACCCCATCTTCACCTTGGCAGATCATTCAGATATTTCGGTGCTTCGGGTATATGAATTTCCTTCGATGTGGCGGCAAGCTACTACATCCAATCAAAATCAAGTTGTTAAAATTTGAACACTGTTCCAACAAGATCGAGGTAAATGGAGCACACAACTGGAATGGACTCGTAAATAAGCAATTTTCCACTGCCGGTCCGTGTTTGTACAATATATCCTTTTCCTAAAATACGCATGTAATGGCCTCTCTCTGGTATATAGCCATAGTTTCCATGTTAAACTTACCGAGTATCCTTTTGAAGTCAATAGCCTCCAGCATTTTCAGCCGACGTACAACGCACCACTGTTACATGCTATTGGTTAGTTTGCATTACATACTAAGGGAGACAACTCATGAAATCCAATAGATGTCACTAGGACAAAGCTCTGAAATATTTTCAAAGCGGCTCAGTCACTTTTGTGCAAAATTCAAACGTTTATTTTATTGTGAAATAATATAAATAACAAACACTGACAAATTTATTTTTAAAATTTATTATTTATTTTTTTTATATTGCAATTAAATCTAAAAGGAAAGAAACATTATAGTTGATAGGGGAACAATAAGAACCATTGTTCAACTAGTAACTAAATGCTTATAATTCAAATGAATGTATTATAGAATAGTGTAGTTTATAGTGTACAATGTGTTTTGTAATACATACTGTCCCTTCATTTCTGATCAACTGATATGATCTGAAAATTCTGTTGTTTTCTTTTTCTCTTTTTTTCTTTCATCTTACAGTGACGAAAAATCATTGTCTCAGATGTATTACATGTCTCGTCTGTCTTTGTCCTCTTATGTCAATTAAAAAAATACCCTTAAATAAGGACTGACAAATTCGTTAAAACAGGGTTCATGCAGAAGAAAAAATTGGTGTATATATTGATCTGAGCATGTTAATGCTTCTGTTAGATTCATTTAAAATGTATCGTTACTTTGTACATTTTACTATATACTTTTGGTGCTAAATAATAAATATATACTAAAAATTAAATTGCGGTCCTGTCAAAGTTATGCGTCAATACTATAAGTCTATATTATGCTAATCGTGTGGACCTTGTAATAATTAAAATAAAGACAATGATAACTTCACGAAAATGATGATTTTATCTCTGTTGAAAGATGAAATATATTTTATACATCTCTGTTTAAAGCACGTTATGTTTGTTTTCTGTGAATTAATAATGACTCAATTAATTGTATGCAAATTACTAATTACAAAAAATCGTGAAAGCATGACTCACGCAGTTGTGTATATATATATAAACTTTAGTGGTATTCCAAAATAAATCGAACGCTGAAAGTGTCGATGTGTCTGTGATGGTCTGTGCCGTAGTGATGTGCTAACGGTCTTTGTTGTATCACAATAATACAATCCAAAAATATATCCTTATCTGAATTTCACCATAAATCCAGGTCTCTATTTCGAAGAATGTTATTTCTAAGCATTTTTTATTTCTAGAGAAGAATCACTTGAATTAAATAATTTTAATAAATAAATTCCAGCCCAAATGAAATAATGGACACAATTATGATACAGCTGATTCTACTCAGATCTTACAACACGAATGAATCATTTGAAGATAATCGATATTATATAGTCCTCTACTTGACCTCAGGTCAATTAGCATTTTCTATTAAAAAGAAAAGAAACAACTAATGGAAAATTTCATTCTGGAAGGTTCCAAATGTTTACAAAATAAAATCTTTTTTATAGTTAGAAGTTCTGTTACTAAAATTATAATACAAAATGTGGTAAACAATAGGTAGACCCGGAATTTCGTGTGGAATTCCCAATGCTCTGAACTCAGATTGAATAAATGATTCATGTCAAGTAGAAAATGAACTTGATTTATCCAAAGCATATACTGAATAAATAGAAACTAACAAACAACGCATATATATATATATATATATATATATATATATATATATATATATATATATCTGAGTATGTTAATTTGTGGCCTAGTGGTTAGTGCTTCCGCCTCGGATGCGGGAGGTCGCCGATTCGAACCCCGGCTGAGTGATACCAAAGACTTACAAAAATGGTACATACAGCTGACTCGCTAGGCGCTCAGCATTAAGAGGTTAGTGTTAGAACTGGTTGGCATGGTGTCAGGATAATATGATTGGGTGGGACATCACGCTACATGTCTGCTGCATGATGTCCCAGTGCTAGACATCACAATTCTGCCACACTGCAGACATCGTAGCGATATGACTGAACAATTTTGAAAGCTACGTTAAAAATTCAAATCACACACACATGTTAATGTTTTTGTTATATTGTTTTGGTCTCCAGATACTAGTCAGGGTATGTTAACGCCCTTGTTAGATTTATGTAGAATTTATTATTATACTGTGTGTTGTATTACATACAAATAGTATTAAATTAAACTTATATACTAATATATTAAAATGGGTCCTGTACAATTTAGGATTTAGTTCGATATAATATCACACGTCTATATTCTCCTAATTTTGTGACATCTTATGAGGAAATATATATTTTTAATAATCTTTGTTTAAAACGTCGTATGTTAATTTTTGTTCTCTGAATTTATAGTGTATCACTTAATGTTTTGCAAATTACGTTGATGGAAAAAAAAATCGAAAAAGCAGTGTGCATGCTTTCATTTGTTGTCGTCTGTAAATATTAGTCTCGGTATGTTAATGTTTTAATTATATATATTTTTTTCATTTACCGGTCTGAGCATGGCAATGCCTTAAAAAAATAGACTTATGTAGAATTTATCTTTATACTATAATAAATCTTATGCACTACAACAATGAGCGCCGTAAGTTATTTTCATTAGCAAATTAGCTATATTTATAACTGATTATTTCACTGTATGCACATTGTTCTTGACAATGTATAATATACAAGAGCAAATATAAAAATCAGGTATTTATTAAATTCGTTCAACTGCAAATAGTGAGGGCATCTGACCAAAAGTGTCCAAAACCTATTTAATTAATGCCCTTATAATTAAACAGCATAGCATCAACGCTTCTTTAATACTTTGTTTGATCAGTGCTACCCTATTAATTTAATTGCAAACACTAATAATGGGATCAGCTTACTATGAAGCGGAAAAATTATTTGGTCAACGCAACTACTGTTAAAGCACTTTTGATGTCATTTGCAAGTTTACCGAACGGCTTAATTTAATACCATTCTAGAACATAAAATATAATGTCGATTTCAAATAACATAGTGATCTTTGATTGCATAGATATTTAATTATATTATATATGTATCAATATAATACAATATTTGTTCAGAAATCAATATTTAATGGATTTAATATGTGCTTTAAATGAAATATTTTAAAATATTTCAAAGGTTGAAATGAAAATAAGTTAGTTTAATAGACTGAGACTTCTCAAAAGATACAAACTGAACGATGACAGTAAAATACATAATCCTGTTGTGTTACACAACAGTAGCTTTTCACACAAAACGTTTGGGGGTAAATACAGGGGCGTCCGCAGAATTATTGGGGGGGGGGAGAGCAAACATGTAGTGGTCAGCTATCAAGTTTTACGGCTGTAAGCCAAAATATGTTTAGATATGAAATGGGGGGGGGGGGCGCAAGTACCCCCCCCCCTTCTCTTATGCGCCCATAGGTAAGTACAATGCGAAGAAGCATGATATGCATGAGAAATCACTAAAAACCATGAGTAAATTTATATACATTACTGTTTGATAACATTGAATGTCGGCCATACTGGCCTGATTTATGAAAAGTTGCAAATTGTTCTCCAGATACATTAATTCAAATAATAACTTTAAATGTATTTTTTTTTTTAATTGTAAACACAGAAAAGTTATTTTGGTTAAAAAAAAATATATGTGATAACTTGTATCTGTTTTATTCTGATTTAATACCAAGTCCTAGCTGATGTAAATTTGAGAATTGAAAATCAGTTAATCAGTCTTAAAATTACCTTGTCTTATAGTGTTTATGGAAATAGTTTTACCTACTAAAGTAAACCAGGTATGTATGTTCCATTCCTTTTCCAATATTTCACATGGTTCGAATCAGCCTTGTATTTGGGCAGAATCAGCACGTAATCTGGGCCGAATAAGCCCGTAATTAGTCCGAATCAGCCATGATTCGTATCGCCAACATTCCCGAAAGTAAACCAATGGCGTAATGTTAATTCCCTTTGTACCCAAGTGACCCATGTTACAATTGATACACTAGTTTGAATATTACTGTAGAACTTTTTCTTGGCTTCACAAATAACATTCCGCCATGTTTTTGTAAAGAGTTGAGTTTATACATTTATATTTATTTCCGATTTTGATTGTGATATTTATATCCTCATTCCTCCTTGACTGATGTTTAACGCTTTTTCATTTGAGCGACGCATGTTTATTCAAGACCTACTGAAAAACTTTACTCCATCCTTTCTAAACAGAAAAGGAAGTTCTCATGCATAAATTTGAATTCTCAAAATAATAATTTAAAATATTGTTTTTGATAACTTTTGCCTGAAGTTTAATAAAGTATTAAAGCCGGGTTGTCAAGAGAACTGACTACGTGACTATCAGATAAGTGATTACATCAATTTTAGAACAAACTATAGCCAGGAATACTATCACACCGTAATGATATGTACATTGTTGGTTCGAAGATATTCATGCGCGGCGTTGTAAAGCATATTTATTAGGACCAGAAACTGTTATTGATGTATATTTGTTCATGTCATACATAATTTGTCAGCCAATTTACTTACATAATGTAGATATCTGTATGTAACATTCGTTTAAATTTATGTCTAATTCTGGATCTATTTTTCTTGCTCAATGATTTTCATCTACATGTTGTTTGGTCGCTTATGAGTTTCAACTTGGATGATATACTCTAAGACCGAGTGATATTTGAAGCGTATATGGTGAGGACAGCGTCGGAACTCGTTAAATGAGAGATTTCACGGTATTTTTCTGTCAATATTATTTTGCAATAAGTAATACTTTTTTATCACGCTGGCTATAAATGAACGTGTACTTGGTAACGTAAGCGGTTACAGAACATGTTTCACTATACATGATCGTACTGTTTTTCTTCCGTGTAGTTTATAACAAATCATATTTAAGCTTGACCGACATGCATTAACGAAAAGTCAGAAAAATATTAAATGTGTCTTGCGCTATTGCTAGACCAGAAAATATATCAAAATGTTTTGAAACCATGAATGAAAAGTAATGCTGTACCCATACGCCATTTTTTATCCCATAGTCTGTTTCATATATGTGATATATTATTAGGACGGCTGCGAAATGTGTTTATTTATACTAAAGCCATCGCCATCATTTAATACATGAGAATAGTTTAATATGTTGGCTCTATGAAATAAGGAAGTTCATTGTTTTAATCCATTTTAAAACAGTACACAATTTCTCAGCATTATACATATGTTGGTGTTGAACAATGCTGGAAGTGTTCAATTTACAGTATTTCAGAATTGATTCCTAGTAGTCAACAAAGCATCAGACAGATGATCATTATCAGGGGTTTTTTAAAGTCGTATTTTTATGGTACTGATACCCTTCCATACAAAATGATTAGTTACTGTTGCTTGAGTGTTTATTGTCTTCACTAACTGATGTTGTCAGTACTTCTCTTTCACCAGGATAATTCATTCATTTGTAAAACCTGCCATTGTAAAACCTCTGATGAAGAAACCAGTGCTTTATTTTAACAGTTTTAAGATCTGCCACCCAGTTTCTAACCTCCCATTTATGTCAGAAATTTTAGAAATTTGTTCCATCCCAATTTGTATCTCATCTGATTTCAAAGTCTTTTTAGTCATGTACAGTCTACATATCACCATCACCATATTAACGAAACTGCCATTCTGAGAGTAGTTAACAACCTCTCTGCTTTGGATACTGGAAAGAGTACAGTCCTCACTCTCCTTGACTTGTCTGCTGCATTTGACACAATAAACCATGATATATTCATCATCTCCAGTATGTATTTTGTATTCACAATACAGCCTTACTTTTGTTCAAGTCCTAATTATTCAACAGGACACAGATTGTGTTTGTAAATGTAAATTGTCCTTAGTACTGTCAAGACTGAACCATTGTAACTCACTTTATTTGGTTTGTCTCAGTATCTACTACAACATTCCAGCCCAGTTAATCTGTTTTGGCATTCCACAAGGCTTATTTCTCTGTCCCATTCTCTTCATTCTGTACACTCTGCAGCTCTCTAGTGTTGTAGATGGACATCCAATGCCTCACCAGTTGTATGTTGACTGTACTCAAATGTACAAATTTCGCTGCCCAACTGGAGTTGAGGCTACCATCGAAGGTACAGAGGGGTGCATTTCCTGTGTGAAATTATAGGTCACATGTAAGAAACTACAGGTCAGTGATGATAAAACTGAAGCCATTCTGATCACCACATGAACACTTTCTCCTTCACATCCTTTACATCAAACAATAAGTATCTGCAATACCACCATTAAATTCAAGCGGTCAGTACAAACCTAGGTGTCACTTTCGACAGTACTCTTCTCATTACACCAGCATGTCTGGAGACACATCAGCTTATTCTCTGTTCTCTTTAAGCTGATGCCACTAAAATACTTGTGTGTTCCTTAGTACTTTCAAGACTGGACCATTGTAATTCACTTTAGTCTGGTTTGTCTCAGTATCTACTACAGAAACTTCAAAAAGTTCAAAACACATCTGTTCGTATTATCCATAGAGTATGAAGAACAGAACACACTTTCCCTTTGCTCTGTAACCTCCACTGGCTACCCATTTGATCCAGAATGAAACACAAAATTTGTTCACTATGCTACATTTATTTCACTGGCTCCAGTCCAATATACCTATATAGCCACACACGTGTATTCCTCATGTAGAAGGTCGAGATCCTCTTCCAACACGTATTCTCATTGTTCCCACTATTAAAACTGTCATACAGACAACATTCTTTTGTATGCTAGAGCCCAGTTGCGTGGTACAAATTTCCAGTTAATCTTGGAAACAAGGACACTGAGATCTCTTTGAAGAGAGCTCTTAAAACATGCCTGTTTTGACTTCAGGAAAAGACTTAATAATTTTGAATTTTTTAATTATTGTCAGTATATTTGTTTAGTAATATCATGGTGTTTGTTTTGGTAAACTTGTCATTGTATATATTTTTATATGTTATCTAATATTGTAAAGTGCTTAGAGCTTCTAAAGATTAGGCACTGTGCTAAGTCTACGTTGTTATTATTATTATTAAGTGTTAACTTAGTCATTGTAACATCCTCTGTTTTATGCTGAGATTGATGTGGGATAGATATGAAAATTGCACATGAATTAAATAATGGTTAGAATACCAAGTATGTAAACCCTATTTGCATGGAAAAGTCCTCAAAGTTAAAATTAAACCCCATTCATAAGGTTTCTCATTAATCATCATAAAGACTCTCACTCATGGAAATGTCTGTAGGCTTCTTGAAATAGATCTTGGGTTAAAAAGTTTAATATCAAGTTGGCATTTGAGTAAAATACCAAAAAATGTTTCCACAAGCTTGCAAAAGTGCACTGTAGATATTAGAGCTGAGCATCACCAACTTGCAATCAGAATATCTGCCTTTTCAATCAAGAAAGAAACTTGTAATGTAATTTGTCACCTTAGAGAACTACACCACTCCCTCGATAACTCGCGCCCGGATAACTCGCGAACCCGCTTATAACGTGGTCTCCGGCATGGCTCCCGATTTTTTTCCAAAGAAAATATATGTTAAAATGTGCTGAACGTGAAAAAAATCGTGATAAGAATTGGTAAATTGGTAAATTGAACCTTGATACATAGCTCGTTTTATCATCGAAAATGGTAATTATTGCCGGTAAAGATAGAATCCATATTGTGAAATTTGCAAGTTCTAATAAGATATCACATATTATGTTAGTTTTTTTTGAGAGAAATAGTTGTCAATACACTGTAAATAAACAGTCTGATTAAACAACGATCAACGAAAAATTTTGGTAAATGCTAACAGGTGGCAACAGAGAATGAAATAAACACCAATTAAATGTCTTGCTATGTGAAATTCACGTTCTAATCCTTTAATTTCGCTTCAGTGTAAACACTATAATCGCAACATATTCTCTTCTATGAAAAGAGTCAATCGACCGTCACATCGAAACCCGTGGGTACTAGTGTGAGAACATAATTACATGCTGGCTTTTGTTTTGATCAACAACTTGGGGAAGTGTTTGTTGCATTAAAAAAATCAATTAAAAGAGATCTGTGTTGTTTTATCACTTTGAATATGTCTTTTGTATCAAATCAAGCAAGGAAAGTACAATTAAAAAAAAATCAAAGGCATGCCAATAGGAGCATAAGTTCTTGTGGTCATTACTGTTCTCAAAATTCATTTTATTTGACCAATCGAAAATGGTTTCACATTTTTCTGTACTTAACATCATTAAAGTATATAATATCAGTAATGTATCCTAATCATTTGTAAATGTGACCATGGAGAGCAAAGGAAGTAAGCGAAAGGTGTACTCAGTGACTGAAAAGCTGTGCATTATAGATGTGGTTCATAATGGCAAAGTGAGATCCAACGTTTGCAATGAACTAAAAATTGCTGAGTCAACATTTAGAGGTTGGCTTAAGGATGAGCAGAAACTTCAGGATTACTTACATGATGTTGATTCAGATGATGGGATCAAACGAAAACGAGCATGGACTGCAAACGATACTGAATTAGATGATGATATGTACGCATGGTTCACACAGCAACGTGAACAAGGTGTTCCCTTCTCTCGAACAGTTCTCAAGGCCCAAGCAGAAAAAATGGCAAAAAGTATGGAGAATGAATCTCATTTTAGGGCAATCCACCAATTCCAGCGCCGACATGGAATTAAACAAAATTTATTGACAGGAGAGATACACTCAGCGAATCAGGAAGCCACATGTAATTATCCATACCAGCTCAGAGAGATAATCATCCGTGAACAATACACAGAGGCAGCAGAGAAATCAAAGAGTAACACAAAAAGAAATTTGCAGATTTTTTCAAAATGTGAAGTGATACTTGTCAAACGTGTCACAAACTGCAAGTATTATCGTGTTCTAATTTAGATTGTTTTAAATTTGTAGACCCATGTTGGTAATGGTTAATCCTTGTGAATTTATTTTTTTCATTTTACTTCTACCACAATCAAATCTACCTATTGTTCGATCGACATTGTTTTTTCGAAATGAGTGTCGATCTTTTGTATTTAAAAAAGTCTACTTTGGATCAAACAATAAACTAGAATGTATCCAATTCAACACAAAAATTAGTGACGTAGTACACAATGTGTGAAGTCGTACATGTGTTAATTGAACGGAAACTATGTGGAATAATGTCTTGATGATCTCCTCAATATACTGTAAGTTATCCTGAAATTAATGTTAATCTGTGAGGAAAAAAGTAAACAAAGCACACTGCTATGAAGAGATTTATTCACAGTTAATCTTAGCACGATTATTAGTTGAGTATTCAACACTGTAACATGCCAACCTACCCCACCCCCCTTTTGGCCTCTACGTCAATCCCTTTGTTAGTTTTGTTGTTTGTTATAGGTCCCTCGATAACTCGCGCCCTTGCTTATAATGCGGTCGATGTTTTTGGACCCCATTGGCCCGAGTTATCAAGGGAGTGGTGTATATTCAGAATTACTTTTAGTCACATGGAACAGTATGGTAGTGGAAGGAGACAAGGACACAATTAGAACCTTCATGGCCTTTGCTGTGTTGTATCGTATGTGGTGCACTCTGCCAGAGATGAATGACCAACACATAAGATTCATGTGTATTTCTACAGTTATGTCTGAGGTTATTCACAGCCTAACAGAAGTGGCAGAACAGTGTTCTGTGTGGTCACATTATGTTAAGTGACTGGCTACTTGGTGGCAGTGCAGTGTGTGTGTGCGTATATATATATATATATATATATATATATACACACACTCACAGTGTGACCCTGCTATAACACGCTCCATGATAACATGAATTCGGATATAACACGGTCGTGGTGTGGCTCCTGAAATTTCATATACATGTATTTTTCTTGTACACGAAAAAAAATTCCTTTCTTATAAATACGAAAAAAGCAAAAAAAGTTAGTATCATTTTAGGGAAGAGATTGCGTATGAATAATACAAGACGATCGTGGCGTGGCTGCTGAAATTTTATATGCATTTTTCTCATACACAAAAAAAGTGTTTTCTTCTTAAAAGTACAAAAAAATAAACGTGTAAAAATTTATTAAGGAATCGTGCAGGGCTTCGCCAATGTTGCAAGTTGCGACTTTTTTTTCCTTATTGGCGGCAAAATATACCATCTGGCGATTTTTTTTTATTGGTGACATTGTTGGCTGTTTAAACTTGTATATACAACAATTGGTTTGGAGTGGAGAAATTCAGAGGCCCGTAATGTTGATATAAAATGCACTGATTTTTATCTATTGTTACATAAACAAATTCTTTGTCCATATTGACAAACCATCTTAACAGTGCATTGTTATATCATAATCCGCTTATGTTGACATCTAGCATGAGTACTGTATGTTTTGAGATATCCGCTATTTTTCAAATTTACATTTCTGGTAGCGGAGATCAACCGGACAAGGAATTATCTCATAATCTATCTTTCGTAATTTTAGGCCGCTCGCTAGTAATTAATATCTTTACATAGACTGACATTTGTATGTGGATGGTAAGTAAAATTCCTGCTCTTTTCACTCAGAATTAAATCCTTCAGAACATTAACATTTTCTGTAGTAATCCCTGTCATCAGACCAGAACACCTGTGTCTCTATCATCTATTGCCCCTTTCTTTAAATTTCTGACGCATGCGTGGAAGGCAACATCACTACACTACCATAAAGGTTAAAAAAAAAAACAATAAAAAAAAAAAAAAGTTCTCACTTGTCTATTCAATAGGCAGGGAGGAACAGTAACTACAACTAACCATACGACGGCCAATTCATTTTTTTAGAAATTTCAAAGAAAACGTTACCTTTGAAGCACCGATTGTTATGAAAACGTACTAAGCAAATGGGGAAAAAAAAATCAATCTCAATCATGCAATACAACTTTTTGATGTTGCCGCCACAATAAGAAATGGGCATATATTTGGTTCTCCAAAGCTGTCCTTTAGCAGTGACTTCAATAACACATGCACCCTGCATCAAAGAAAGCCGACTACAATCTTCAATAAAAACAAAAAACCTTTCTTCAAAGGAAGTCATTACCGAACTTAAATAAAAGCAATGGAATCTGATGGATTGTTTCATTTTCCAACATGACTGGAACATTTTTACTGTGCCGTGAAAGTTTCCTTTTTACAGGAAAAAAGTTTATGCTTACTAACTCTACCAATGGCGCTTACAACGCAAACTTTTACCGACTTAGGACATAGTGAAAAGTAAATGTGCTTCATCATTCATTACGTGATTGTGCTATTTGTTTTCCACTGAATTCAGACCTATATGACCCATGACAAAATTATTGAATATTTTAAATCTGTGTGTGTGCATATTTTCGATGGAATTGTATTGTGGATTCAATGTATGTGACGTGATTCGCGGGTGAGTACACTGTGTTGATCTTTTATTTATTGCTATGCATTAGACATGTATATATAAACAGTATACACGTATATGTACCAATGCATGGTGCTCTGAATAAAGTAAAATATTATATATGCCTTCTCTGTTTTCACTACAGGTGTATTTCTCATTTAATATGCATCGATTTAAGATAATAACTGTGCCAATGAAGCACGTATTTTTGCACCTGCATTTATTACTTAACCCCCCCCGCACATTTTTTCGGGTACATGCATCATTTTCTTCTGCTAACTGACCTGGTTGCTTATAACACAGTCGGGTTCTGTGGCTCCCAACTACCGTGTTATAGCGGGGTCACACTGTGTGTGTGTGTGTGTGTGTGTGTGTATATATATATATATATATATGTAATAGAGAGGAGTGACTCGACATACCACAATACAGACTTATACCATGTCCATTTGTCATTGTATGTAATGTCTTTGTCACTTTGTTGGCATCATGTATGCAGACCTGCCAACCCTCACGATTTTGGCATGAATTTCACAACTCTCAATAGTGATTCAGTAATTCACATCGCATACAAACAAATCGCACAGACCTGAATTCTCAATCGGCTTAAATCAGGAATAAAATAACTTTTATTCCGTTAAGGGTTAGTCAACATAGCAGCAGTGCTCACTGATGTCAATAATGGTCCTGTATTGCTAGTCGCAGTGTTAGTAGAACTATATCTAATTGTTATGGTTTGCCCTGTAGCAGACATTGTAAAGTATGTAATCCATTAGAATAGAAGTTTTAAAAATGCTCATGAAGTAAACGGAGGCCCAACTGATTTATTTTTAAATGGCATATTTACATACTCATAACAACTGTAATTTCAGGGGTCATGCTACCAGGCGAAGTGGGCGATTAATATAAAAAAGAAATACAAAAATATTTTAAAAAATTCATTAAGGGTAGTTTATTAAGCATTTTTACCAACTTCCAATTACAATAATGTAATCTAGTTACTCAGTCAAATTTTGTTACAATGCATTTGCTGTTATTTTCTTTTAGGGTCATATGGCCAAAATAACAAAGAAAATTTACTACTAGAAAATAAAGTATTCCTTAAATCCAATGTTAAATGCAAATATGAATACTGGGAAATAGAGGGAATAATTCATATCAGAGAAAACACATTTTATATATATATATATATATATATATATATATATATATATATATTGCCTTTCTTGCTTCTCATCCACTTCTCCCTGTTGAGCTCTCACTTCTCCCTGTTCCGTCCAAAAGGAGAAGTCACTTCTCCCTAAAGTTCAAGTCTAGCTTGACCCCGAATTTGTTTTTAAACAAACACTAAATGATGACAGCTTTTTCAAGTGTAGGAATTTTTGAGATACTGAAAGATTAGCATATATCATAATTTTCTAGAGTTGGTATTTTTCCATGCATGTGCAGACACTGCTTATCATTAACCATTCAATGTTTCATCTTACGGATTAATACCATTTCATGATTAAGCTATACTGCACATAGAATGTGTTCACCTGCAAGGAGATATGTATTCCACGAAAAGTAAAGCACAGATTGTAGTACACCAAATATTGGCCATGCATTCAGCCATTAAACATCGATGTACATTATGCTTTTTGCACAGTAGTGTGCAGCAAATTTTTTGAATTGGGAATGCGCACCAGGGCTCGCACCATTGCTTACAGTTTACCTGCCATACATGTACATTATCATAATATTATTATATAGTACATGTATGACATAAATTGTAAGCAGCAATATGAGTCCTGGTCGGCACATAGCAGAACGATGTGAAAAAGCACACTGCTAGCAAAAAGCATATAGATACTGGGAAAATTAAGAGCACCCCCAGCAGAAGTCCTGCAAGCTACCAATGCTAAAGTATTTTTTTTAGTTTTCCTGTTGAATATAATCTGTCTTTCTCAATTGGAGATAAACAACAGTGACAGTGAAAGGGTATTTCCTATTATGAGGAAAAATAAGACAACTTTAGTACCATGGGTCATGCTATCAGGCGAAGTGGGTGACTAAGTCACCTAAAAAATGTAAACTTTTCCTTCTTCTGTTAGGAAAGCAAAAACGTCTTTGCCTTGTGAGCTTTTTTAGAGGTACAGTGACTAATCATACCTTTTGAGATGCCCGCTCTCCTTTGCCAGCTTAGTTCTGGTGTTGTGGCGAAAGGTATTCTGTTATTCTCTTTTAGAGTCATATGGCCAAAATAACTCAGAAAATTTTCTACTTGAAAATAAAGTATTGCTTAAATCCAATATTAAATGCAGATATGAATACTGGGAAAGAGAGGGCATAATTCAAATAAAAGAACACATTATATATATAGTGCATTTCTTTGCTTCGCGTCCACTTCTCCCTGTTGAGCACTCACTTCTTCCTGTTCTGTCCAAAAGGAGAAGTCACTTCTCCCTAAAATTCAAGTCTAGCTTGAACCCTGAGTACCTCCTTGGGCGCTGAAAGTTTACAAAAAAATGTTACTCACCAAGATCAACCAACTGCTCCTAAGTGGTTAGAGCGTCCACCTCGGATGTGAGAGGTCGCAGGTTCGATCCCAGGCTGAGTCATACCAAAGACTTATAAAAAATGGCACTTACAGCTGCTTTGCTTTCGCTCAGCATAAAGAGGTTAGTGTTAGGACTGGTTGGCCTGGTGTCAGGACAATGTGTCCTGGTGGGACATCATACTACGTGTCTGCAGCATGATGCCCCAGTGCTAGTCATCATAATAAACTGCCACACTGTAGACATCGTTGCAATATGACTGAAAATTTTTAAGGCTACGTTAAAAATCCAAATCACACACACACACACAGATCAACCACTTGACAAGAAGCCTGAACTGTTTTGAAAACAAATTTACCATAGCCCAGTTGAGGAAGTTCAAGTTGGCTGCAGCATTACATCATGAAAATAGCGTGAAGTTTGTGTATATCAGTAAATTTGGCAGCAAATAAATTAGTACATGTAATCAGTGTAAATAATGTTTTAGTTTTAGTTTGGATTTTCATATAATGCAGTACTGACCGTTAAAGCTGTACCAGTTAATCGGGCAGATTATTGGAATAATCGGTATCGGCATAAATAATTGGTGCCGATGTAAACAAATTTCCAAAATATAAATTCAGTCATAACATTCATCTTGACATGGCTTGAATTTTACATCAGAATTAAATAGTGGAAATTAAGGAATAAACATTTGATTTGGGGGTTAATTGAAAGACAGTATATTCTTAAAAGAAATACTTTTTAACACACTTGCTGTAAACTACTGCTGATTGTCTGCACACAACAAACTATCAATACCATTCATGCGCTCATCCCAATCACAGCAGCCAACTAGCCAATGAGGCCTCGTGTGGCTGTTGAACTTCCAGCATACACATTAGCAGATAGCTAGGCAGATTAAATAGCTAGCAAAATTTCCAACAACTACGAAACTATGACTCACTATAGTTAATCGTGGACAACTTAGTAGTAACTTACTTGATTTGAAACATTGTTTCAAGAGCGCGAATCAATTGGATTATTAATATTGACTAGCGATTGTACACTATTAAATATACTACCAAGCCTATGCATAATGTCGAACTTGAAACATTCAAGTTTAGTCTGGAATTAATTAAGAGTAAATGCAGTCGACGAGTCCAAAGCAAATTGCACACTTTGCAAAGCATGCATTTCCAGAGGTGGAAAGGATTCTAAAAACTATACGACATCAAATTTTGTCCAGCACTTGCACTGCAAGCACATCGTCAAACATGGCCTGTTTCTGGCAGATAAAAAAGAAAAGGATGCTGCGCAGTTAACCGCAGCAGCTGCAGCAACTCCTTGTACTCTGACTATTAATGCCATGCTGGACCAGAAGCAGCCATTTGCATTTGACGACCCGAGAGCTATTAGTTGGCACAAAGCTATTGCAGAGTTCATGGTAGTAGATGTGCAACCATTTTCGTTGTTCAAGACATTGGATTTTGACATCTGATGGCCAAGGCAGAACCACGCTATAAAATTCCAAGTTGGAAGTACTTTTCCACATCTTTGATACCTGACATGCATAAGGCGATACAAAGCAAGGTGCGTGATTTAGTTTCTGCCCAATCTGATCTTAGTTTCACCACTGATGCATGGTCAGACCTGCCCATCGGCGTAGCCTTGTTGAGTCTTACAGCACACTGGCTGACGGAAGACTTTCAGCAGAAACAGGTGATTTTAGCAGCAATGCCTCTCGATGAATCACACACAGGAGAATATTTGGTGAGCAAATGAGACAAATTATGCAAGGAATACAACATTCCCAAAACCCATATCCATGTTCTTCTGCATGACAGAGGTGCAAACATGGTTAAAGCAATGCATCTGGCTGAAATCTACAGCATCAGCTGTTTTGCACACGCTGCAGCTCGTTGTCAGTGATGGCATTCTGTTGAAACGAGCTGTCAAAGATGTTTTGGCGATCTCGCGATCCATATTCAGCAAGTTCTGACACTCCATCCTGGCACAACAGCAGCTCAAAGAGCAGCAAGAAAAGTTTGGCGATGCCCATAAGAAACTCATCCAGGATGTCCAGACATGCTGGAATTCTACATACAATATGTTGGTTTCGTTATATGAACAAAAACAAGTCTTGGGGCATTACGCTACTCTCTATGTCCTGCCTAGCCTAACAGCCCAAAAGTGGGTCTTGATTAACAATATTGTGGACACGTTAGGCCCATTCACTGACATTACAAAGGAAGTAAGTGATAGCCAAACATCAGTATCCGTCATTCTTCATATGCTGAAAATGCTCCGAATGTTGCTGGCTCGAGAGCATGAAGTGAGTCAAGGTATTCAGAAAATGCACCGCGATATGTTGACATCACTGAACACACGCTTTGCTGACGTTGCCAGCAACAAGAAGCTTGTCTTGGCCATCATCTTGGATCCACAATTCAAACGTTGCCTATTCAGTGAAGAATTACTTGTGACCAGATCCAAAGAATGGCTTAGAGCAGAATGCATCATAGTTGCGTCAGCTGACAAGCAGGAGGAACCCCCGACCCAAAAAAAGAAAAACTGAAAGAAATGCCACTGGACCATCAACGTCGTGTCTCTGGGATTTGTTTTCTGTGGCCTGTGACGAACCTGTCCGTACTGTCAACGAAACAACCCACATGGATGACGCCGTTGATGTGATGCTTGAATTGTATCTGGCCAGCTCTCTGTTGCCACGAGAAGAAGACATATATAGCTGGTGGAACACTCACAGGTTTCAGTTCCCCAACTTGGTCAAATTAGCTAGACACTATTTGTCTGCACCAGCTTCAAGCGTTCCGAGCAAGCAGTTGTTTAGTGGCGCAGGCCAGATGTTTTTGGATCGTTGTGGATCATTACTTGGCAGAAGGGAGAAATGTTACTGTTGCTTAAATACAACCTACCTCAACTAAGGCTTTCAGTATTAGCTGCAGCCAGCGTACAGTGATGCTTCACTTTAGTCTTAAAGCATGCGTATTATTAATTTTAATTATTATTGGGCTATTGTTATTAACAGTTTTTAGTCATTTATTGAAATCTAGTAATGGCGACCTGCATCATTGAACGTAAGTTAAAAGACTAGCTTAATACATTTTCATTCATTTATATCTTGAATTGGCAAACCATAAGTTTTATCAGTGTTAGTTTTAAAGTTTTTCAGTTTTATGTTTGTGTGATCATTGTTTTCTATAAATAGCAATGTACTTATCCGGTTTCTGTTTGTTTTTGTATAGAAGTTCAAATTCACTTGCCGCATAAACAACCATGTTATAACTCACATGGCAAAATACCTGCTTGCATTACACAAATAGGTTTATGTTCCTGAACAAGTCACTGTTATAAAACAAATAATGAAATAATCGGTCTCATAATCGGTATCGGCAATTTTAATAATCGGCTATATGCGGTATCGGCATAATCGGCAGAAAGTGACATCAGTACAGCTTTACTGACCATCAAAGTGGACGGCTAGTGTCATATAATTTTTCAATAATTGTGTTCAGACTTCACTAATTTTTATCCCTCCTTTCACAAATTGCAAGTCTGGAGGGTTGGCATCTCTGTGTATGGGAACGTTGCTTGAGTTGTCTGAGTATATGGTTTTGTTACTAACTGTACAGTGCTTTTGTAATTATTTGATCCACTGAAATGTAAAACATATCCATTTTGGAACTTCCAAAGCAGCCAAAGGATTTGCATTTCATTTCATCTGCCTTTTTGGCCTTAGCAAAGCATTATGTGGTTTGAAGTGTTTGTGTAATTACTGAGTATCTTTCATACCTGCATTTCGAGTAAAAGGTAGAAATGTTCATCATATGATTCATCTGTTATTGTACATGACCGGATCTGATTTAAACTTTCTGCTTCACAGCATTTCAGGATGTTAAGTCCTGGACTTTTCACTCGTGGAACTCTGGAATCACCAGCCTTTTTCCTCGAGTCCCTGGCATAAACTCACAAGTCTCTTGATTTCAAAAGGATCTATTGGAAAGGAAAATGAAAAAGTATGTGATCATTATTTTTATAAAAAATACTGTATTAAATTTTCGGCCTCACAAGATCACATGAGAGAAACTATTTCTTAATAATTATCAAAAAATAACTTTATACCATGTTGCACTCTACCATCTGGAAAACTAGTTTTTCAAAACAGTTTCTTTACTTTTTGCCATTCTTAAATATATGTAAATACATGTATGACATTTTGGTTCTTGAAATCCTCAAGTACAGGACACTCCTCCATTATTCTGATTAGTGTATTCACTGTTAAATTGTACAGAACTGCTTTATGGATTTTCTCAACAGCACATGGGATTGTCTCTTTTTACAATGCATGTGAACCCTCAAGAACAGTGAAATAATCTGGGTTAAATTCATGATGGCTCAGTGTTAATATCTTAAAATTAGTGTTTCCATTTTGAGGGAAAGGATTTTGCTTTTAAGCAGTTACACACCAATCACAAATTGCTTTTAATGTAATATCTGCATCAACTGCATCCACCTTTTTAAACCATGAGAACTGCTTCTCCTACTTGGGTCTCTTGAGTTTTCACATTCTTAGTTCTGCCTCCATTTTTATCAACATTCTTGACTGTACTCGAGACAAAGTCGGCAATAAATATGCATTTCAAGTTTTAGTTCTTCTTGCTTTCTTCACATGTGCTCACACTTTTGTCTATTTATTTTTAAATTTTTTTTTGCCTTTTATTATCGTTAATGTCATTTTCATGGCAAGTCTATTTTCTGGAAAATGAAAACAGATTTTCCAGCTCATTTTTAAGGGTCAAATAACTTACCTGCGCTATTAAAACATGTTTGCTAATACTGATGTACCATAGTCCAAATCACATGTACTAAAACAGCAGTTATTATTATTTTATTATTATTGAATATAATGAACCCTCGGTACATGTATTACAAGTATTGTAAAAGTATCCCCAGCCTAAATCATATTTCATGTAATTGTTCGTACACGAAAAAATAATTATTAATTTCAGTGTATGAAAAATTACATGCAAAATAAATAATTACCATTTTGTGGTACTTACTGTGTATGAAAAATAAAGGGATCATACCCGAACAAGCTCTATGGAACACATGCTACTCAACATGGTACAAACATACAAAATAAATGTAACTTTTCTGCCTCATTCTGCTCTCCACTCAAGAATCCAATTACTTTAAAAGTAAAAGTACTCAAAAAGATTTTTATTTTGTTTTTAGAAAGAGAGAGCATAGTCTCAGTGTGCAAGCTTGTTTGCACTTCTTTGTATCTTTGTAGCTGTTATGTTGTGTAATGTTGGCAAAATGATTAAGATGGCCTGAACATGTATGTGCATTTATTAGTAAATTGTACGTGAAGATTTGACCAACAAGTAGGTTTCCCCTTTTTTTCTGTCAGCTCTCAGGAAAAAAACAACAGAAACCTACTTGTAAGTCTATGCAATGATCTGAGTCCACATTGTCAAGAAATGAAACTTGTATTCTTATAGCAACAACTTCATTTTCAAATTACAATAAAAAAAATATAAAGAACTTAAAAACACATTTTAGTTAATGCGAGTGTGGATGTGTGTGTGTGAGAGAAATTTTGTCAGTGTACAAGACCGTATTTATTCAGGACAGTTTTTAATTGTAGCTTTTGCAAAGAGAAAAAAGACGATTTCCAGTTACCTGACAGTTGTGATAATCCTTATGTATTATGACACAACTATATTCCACTATCAATAAACACCTCTAAAATAATTCATTCTTGTTTTATTTATGATATACATAGTTACAGTAACCACATGGCTATGCAGTGTTATGGTTATTCCAGTTTAAACCAGATAGAGGGCAAGATTCAAAATACCCATACATGTTCAGGTCAAATTGGCAAGACTGCGAGTAGGGAAATGAGGCACTCTTTAGGGAAATGAAAATCTGTCAATGTGCTATCGAGGCCATTGTCCATACAGCAGATGTAAAGACCAGCGATCATACTTGTTATTCAAACCACCAATAAAGATAACAATAGAGGAGTATATAGTAGAATAGATTCGTAACAAAATGTTAATTATATCCAAGTCAAAACAGTACAAGCACTTAAAAGATTGTATATGTACGAATCGATTTAACAGAGTCCAAGACTTTCAAATTGTCTCAGCTTGCACTGTAAATTAACACCATTGCCCCTGAGTGGCTACATTAAAAAATACCATATTTAACTAGAATCACAGCCCTAAATTTAACAGTAAAGATGTACTCCTCTATCATAGACATACAGGTATAAAATTTATCAAAAGAATTTATAAAATTTATATAAAAAATGTATCTTCTCTTCCAAAACCTATATAAATACCATACCAACTGAAATAACTATATTTAGCCCTATAACATGTCCCTCTGGCCTAGCAAAATTTGGTCCCCAAATTTGTATAACTATATACTATTGCTTTGGCCAAATTATTGAATAAACAGGATTAAAGATGTATTGTGTTTTACGAGATATTGGTGTTCACACACACACACTGCCTTGCACACTACCAACCTACAAAATCTGCTCCATTATTAGAATTTTACATTCCATAGAGTAGGATACTAAGGTACAACAATATTGCAGGATATTACAATCTTTTCAATTAGACACAGAAATAACTTGATAGTCCCAAGAGTTCTTATGGATGCCAATGTAGGTATATATGTACATGTTAAATAGTTTAAACACTCAAATATTAAGCAACTGAAAGTTTCTACATCATCCTTATCTATTCATTGTCATAGGAATGACAGTTTCCTAAATGTCTGACTTTCCTCTGATCTAAATCTTATAATGTTCCATGAATGTCACATCACTTTTAATGTAATATGCAGAAGTCATAGGGATTTAAAGACTTTCACGAACCTAATAAGAGTTGGCACCAACATTATGCCATTCACTGCTTTAAAACTACATGAAGTTATTTGTTTGCAAAGAATAATAAATTTGGAATGTGCAACACGGCTGTTGAAAGTTGAAGTGTGGTTTTTATTTATCTGTTCTGCTATGCCTTAGGAAGGAAGATGTGTAGGAAAGATGTGGAAAAAGGTTGATAGGAAAGTATAGCACAGCAAAACAAATATAACGAGTCCACATGTAAGAAATAACTGATCAAGTCCATCTAGAATCTTCACTTTGTAAACTTTTTCCTCTTTCCTTTTTAGTGTTTTGGTTATGTGAATTTCCCAGAATCTCAGGTTCCCATGTTGTCTTTGGAAAATCTCACCATTTAACCCTATAAATGTGTCCGCAAGAAAAACATCCAGTGGTGCTTTCATTTCTTGTCCAATGATAGTTCATATGGGGAGAATCCTGTTGTATTGGTGTATGGTGTCTTTTGGTAAGCCATTAGGATTCCAGGTAACATATTGACCCATTTGTGTTACTCTTCATCAGTATAGGTGCTTATAGAATGGGCTAATGTTCTGTTGAATGTCTCACATGTAGAGTTGGTTTCTGGATGGTAGCACGATGTATGGAAGCGTTTAATTTTCGTTTTCGTACAGAGTACCGATATATTATGCGATAGGAAGTTCTGGCCACGGTCAGATACTAGAGCTGTAGAAGCTCCATAACAGCAAATGATTTCTTTGTGCAAAATATCTGCCATTTCAGTTGCTTCTTGTGATCGTAATGGAAATGCTTCCACAAACCTGCTAAAACTGTCCACACACAAAAAGATATACTGGTAGGGATGCCTTGGTAGAGCGAGAATGCTTGTGTGTTGGCATTCCTCGCAGGTTTGACATAGTCTTTTATCTGTTCATACCTTTTTGGCCAATAGTACTTTGGTTGTATTGTGGCATAAGCTCTGTCAAAGCCTTGATGCCCCCCTCCATTTACAGAATCATAACAGTTGTGTAGAATTTCATGGCAGTAACCCTGAAGGAATGGCTGTTGTTTAATGCAGATTTCTTTCTTTGCCCATCTGTCCCATAAATGGTACAGAAGTCCATTAAGCATGGCATATTGTTTACTAGTCTTTGCTGCTTTTGTTGAGTCACTAGGCAGCAAGCCTGTTTCTGAGTAGCACTTAATTGAGGCTAAGTCAGGACACAGGGACTAAGACTGTTTGATTTCCTCCCCTCTTGGAAATTAAACCTGATACTAGATGCTTATCCACTGTCAGATCTGCTATACTGTACACAGAGACAGGCTGAGATTGCACCCTGCTGGGGGGGCATGGAGGGTCACATTCCAAGGTCATTATTGAAGGTTCATTGATGTTTGTAAACAGTATGCTCAGGGTCAGTTTCATAGTCACTGTGAGCAGTCTCATTTGTTATTTATTTCTACTTTGTATGGAATCCTTGATAAAGAGTCATCCTTGGTATGCTTGGCAACACTTTTGTGAATGACTTCATGATGAAATTCTTGTAAACTCCAGCAACCCAAACGTCCTGTTAGATTTTTAATGTCCTTAATGATTTTAGGGCTGCATGATCAGTGACAACAGTGAATTTCTGGTGTTCAAGAAAGTGTCTATATTACAGTACTCCTTTCACTAAGGCATCTATAATACTGTACTCCTTCCACTAAGACTAAACCTTCTCTATCAGATACGCCCCATTTCATTTCAAATATACTTAGTGCTCTGCCTCCATAAGAAATCAGATGTTCCCTACCCTGGTCATCTTTTTGATTGAGAATGCAAGATAATGGCTTGTCCCGAAGCATCAGTTGAAAGAATGAAGGGTTTGTCCATGTTTGGCTTAGCTAAGGCAGGTGTTGTAGTCAGAGCTGTTTCAGTTTTTTTAGAGCTGATTCACATTTGTCAGTCCACTGAAATTTTACCTTTTTGAGAAGGCTGTTCAAGGGCGCACATATGTTACTATAGCTTTTCACAAAGTGCCTGAAGTAATTGCATAATCCCAGGAAGCTTGACATCACGTGCATTTTTTGGTATTGGAAGTCTGACTCTGTCTTGATCTTATCTGATCCCACTTTTTCTCTATCTTTGGAAATAACATGTCACAAATATTTGACCCTTTTTATTGCAAAACGATATTTTGATGGTTTTAATTTAAGATTGCTATCCCTAAAAATATTAGATGTAGATTTTGCTTCATTCATTCTTTTTCACTGAATTTAATTTTTTCAGGTCACATTTTAGCTATATGTCCATTGCTGTTTTATTGACCTTGATTCACACTTTTACCATTTTTTTCGGTGATATAAGTGACCCTACAATGTGATTTACTGAGTATTTATAAACATATTTGGCACATAACCAGCTTGTATTCACTTAACTGGCATTCACATAACTGACATATAATCATTAAAGAATAACAAGGATATAGATTAAAATTCTCATTGTAGTGTGTTTTCATTCCACTTTTGATTTTGGCATGCATGTGTTTGTTTTGGTGGCTGCTTTTAATTTTAATTGGTTTAATTTGTCTTTTGTCTTCTGACAGAAATTCATATAACTGGCTTAGGTAAAGAGGGAATTTTGTCCAAAGACATTGCCAGTTCCCCTTGTTTTACAAATCAATCTTTCTACTACATAATATTAACATGATGACCATGACCAAGTAAACATGTACTTCTTTGAAGGTCACTGACATCAAGGCAAACCACTGAATTATTATTACAATTATCTTGAAGGCATTTTGTCTCTGAGACGTCTTAATCATATTTTTGACATATATTGAAGTTTAGTGTAGTGGTGCCTATAATTAAAAGTGAAGGGATGTACTTCATTCAGCACAAGTTTAAATCTTCGATGTACCAGCAGTCGCCATGATGTAAACAAGGTCACTATAATTTAAAGTATAAATCTGAGTGACTAACCAAGCACTTTTCGTTTTTTTAATACAGGTACCACATTTTACTGAAATAGGTTTTTAGGTTTTCAAGTCTGAAAATGTAATTTCTAGTGGCTCTGAACAACATTAATGCAACAATGCATAAACTGACAGTAGTAAAATACCAATTACTCTACTACTTTCAGTACTGTTAGAATGTGTGCTAATGCTCAGTGTTTGTCATCATCCGATGAAGTTAAAAGTTTTTGAAATATGTAGAAAGAATATGGAATCTGAGAAAATTAAATGTTCTTTTTTTTAATTTTTGAAACAAAAAATTACATCATTGCAGTCAAGTAACTTACGATAGTCCCATAACAACCAGTCTTGTTTTTAAAAATAATGTTACGATCAGTAGAATATGCTAAGTGATCAATTTATAAAAATGTCCCAAGATTTATAGTACAAAATTTCTATAATTTTGTGTTCCAACTTGTGTAGGTCATAAAAATTAGTTTTGAAAATAATTAAGGGTGACCCAAGACTTGCTGTCATTGACTTATTTAAGAAAAACTAATGAGAAAGATAACTAAATGCATTTTTAGAGGTTAAATCAAGATCTCATTATATTAAATAGATCTAATGACCACCAGTTAAGGTTTGTGTCCTGCTGACCTTATTTAGGTAACCTATCACATCTAGTGTTGCATTTCATGTTGGAGAAAATTATCCTTGTAATCATTATTCCTAGTAAGTTGTTCACTTTCATAAACGTGAAGTAGGTAAATTTTTATATTGGTGAATTGAAGTGTCAACAGAACATGGCCTTCTATCTTTTTCTGTCATATTGCCATTATGTTAGAGATTTCAGTTGTAATCAGACTGGTATGCAACATGACTTTGTAAAACAACCTACATGTATGTAAAGAAGGTTTAGCAGCAGAGAGGGTGAACCCTACAACTTTGTAGAGACCTTATTTTTGAAAATTAAGGGTTCCCTGAAAAAAAGAAGTTTTTGCTTTAATAATGAAAACTTCTTTAATTGACCAGATTTTTTCACAATCTGGTCACGTACGCATGTCCTTCACCCTCT